>BLBF01000018.1:59812514-59825816 GCA_015471245.1 Laticauda colubrina | reverse complement strand
TATCTATCTATCTATCTATCTATCTATCTATCTATCTATCTATCTATCTATCTATCTGTCTGGAGGGAAAGAGAGAGATATTGATTGATTGTATGGATGTCTTCATTACCACTGTTTTTAAATAGGAGAATAGTGAAGATTGGTCTTGTACATCTGGAAAGACTACAACTGAACCTTTTCACCTTTGTCAATGTTTCCCAGATCTATTAAAAATTTTAAATTACTTTTTCCTGGAGAGCTTGAGATGATTTATTTTTTTTAAAAATAAGTAATTATAATCCATTCTATAAATAAAAGTTTACTTCAGAGACATCTTGGGAAATTTTAGTTAAGTACTTATAAAAGCAGCTGATCTGAGCAAATGAAAAGCATGAGTGGTCGTGGCTGGAAACAGTAACTCTATTAAAGATGGCTCAAAGGATGCTTGATCCTCTCTTTCCAGAAGCTCTATTTAGCTTTTGGTTCCTACTGAAAAATTATAACTTAAATAGAGTCTGCCTCATTTTGATTATAAAGCTTTATTTCCCTAAACTGAACAAAAAATGTAATTTGTTTTACATTTGGCACCTAAGGCAATGGGCAGTATTTTTTTAATTAGAACAAAATTATATGACATTGATATTATCGAGTTTGTATTAAGGATTATATTGTGCTAATGTCTTTTAGTAGTGAGCTTACTTCCACGCTTCATGTACTCCAGCATCTTCAGAGCTTTGTTTGGTGGAATTTATGTAAGTGACACGATCAACCAGGGGAGAGATTATAAGTAGTTGTAAGGTTGCAACTTAGCTTTAGACCTAAATTGCCATCACCTCAGCATGTGCAATTATTGGTACTTGGGTGGGCTAATGTTAAGTCATCTTTCAATGTTGGTAAACCTCATTTGGACTTTAGAAGAAAAAGTTTGTTAACTTACAGTATTAAGTAAATTAATTGTTTATTGCATTTTCTAGTACACAGTTCTTCAAATTAAAAACTTAATTATCTTTTGAAGAATGATAATATGACTGACTATTATGCATCCTTCCAATTGGCAGTAGAAGAGATGACTTAGAATAGTTGCTACTTATGAAGAAAATTAACATTATTCTATTATTTATTGTTCCATGGGCTTATGAAGACAATTAACATTATTCCATTATTTATTTATTGTTCCATGGGCTTTAAACACTCCAGCCAAGACAGGCTTATTTCGAAGTTATGGCCACTACAGCACCTTCATGTTATTTGCCCTTATAACTGACTGCTGGAAAGTTGTAGCATCCCCCATCTATCGCCCCCAACCACCATCCTATCCTGCTGGGTCCCTGCAGTTCTTGGTCTTGTTTCCACCCAATCCCCCATTGGGTCCCTGCAGGCTTTGGTCCTCCTCCCCCTCCCATTACCTACCTTTTGAAGATCTCCTGAGCTCTGGATCCCATGTTGGGTAAGGAAGGAAGGCCATTCCATTCCTGGGCTACAGAAAATGCCTTAGTACTGCACAGACTAAGTTAAGAAATCAGAGTGGATTGCTCCATCCCCTGGACTGTCCATCCCTGGCCCTATCATAAAAGTGGTTGCCACTTGAGCGCCTTTTTCATGACATGGCCATATTGCCCAAGAACACTGAGGGATGGAGTGGTGAGCTCTAATATGAGCTCTGGAGGTCTTCAAAAAGTAAATGGGTGATGGGTGACAGGTAGTGTCCCAAGTCATGTGGTGAGCTGCTGGGGTGCAAATGAGGACTTGGTATTGGGGTTGGGAAGCAGGCCCAAGGGCTTTGGGAACCCAAAGAAATGGAGTACAGGATAGCTCAATGGGGAAGACCTTGAGAGGCTCAGTTCTTAATGGCCACATCAGCAGGTGTGGGGGATTTTAAGTAAGGAAATATCACTTAACAACCGTCACAACATGCAATCTTAATGGGCAGGCTCATTATGGTCATAGGACTATCTGTATATTTCGTACAGATCAAATAATGGTTTTAAAGCAAGTTATACCATGCTGTCTTAATAACCAAGATGTGTACACAAGAGGGGATTTTTTTGTTGCCTTGGTTAGTTTCTAGTCCACTATTCTCTTAGTAATGGTAAAAAAATGGTTAGGGTATGCTGGAGAAGTTAATATTTTGTATAAATCTTGGACTTGTCATTGTAAGTGACTTTGTTTACAAGAAAGATTCTTAGAGCTACATTGATAAATATAAATTACTCACATGGTTGCCTTACAAAGATGTTTTGAACTTGAGTAGATGTAGCATGACATTACTTCTCCAGTAGCCATGGGTCTCCCTGACTCTGTTTATACAGAATGTGTTTTCATTCTAATATGAGTTATGGACTAATGCTGTCACAACATGTTGAAACAGTGCCCAAATATTTGGTTTGGCTTCTGAAATGTCCTGTGACTGTGGAAGATAACAATATTAACACATCCTAGTATGTTGTAATTATATTTTAGTTGTCATTATGTTTATTAAATTTTTATTTCTTAGATGAAGTAATGGAAGTATTGAATTTTCTGTGTTTTAAAAATAGATTTATTGTAATAGATTTATTCATATATCAGTTTCAATTTCCAATGTCAGTTTGTGATCAAATATTTAAAATCTGAAGCATTATATTCATGAACTTTATGTTGTGATGATAAAAGTCTTGATTGGTACACAGGCAGTAGATAATAGCTTGCGGTCAGTTAAGAAGATGAAGCACTTGTTACACTAGTTGGGCAAACTGAAGTCACGATGCATTGTAAGGAGTTGTCAATAAAATAGCTTGGTCTGGATATTTGAATGTCAGGGCCTTGGCATATAGGAGCAGATTCATGAGAACTTATACAAAATCAGCTTGAATCTAGAGCAAGTGCATTTCTTAAAACTGAGTTATGGGACATACAACTTTTACTTCACGAGCTGGTTGCACTGAGAGTGGGAACGATAAATATAATCTTAATTCTCTGCTTCTGTGTGGCATTTGATGCTATACAGTACAGATCTCCCATGTAGCTTTCTTGACCTGAGGTGTTTTTAATTTTAATATTGTACTAAAGCATTAGAATCAAGATTGATTAAACTCTTTTATAGTTCTTTAACATCCAAAATGATTTGTACTGGTCTTCCTTTTTTCAGTTCAGATACCATAAATATTGAAGCTTTTAAGGTTATTTATTAAACTTAATTTTATACAGTATTTCATAATAGGAATGAAATAAATGATAGATATCTGTGTCCCTTATGATAAAAATAGTAAGTCCTCTTTAATAGTAATGTGTGTAGCAAATTACCAATTTAGCATCAAATAGTTATATTTTGTTCTTTATCTTCTTCGTAATAGCAATAGCACTTAAACTTATATACCGTTTTGCAATGCTTTACAGTCCTCTCTAAGCAGTTTAAAGAGTAAGCATATTGTCCCCAACAATCTGGGTCCTCATTAGGTAGTCAGTAGATGGTTTCACAGCTGGTTTATCCATCAAGAGCAGGACTGGATTCTTGTAGGGTTCAGACAATGTTGCATTAAGTTTTGGGGTGCTCCATCCCCAGGATACAGAACCAAACCTGCACTGCCTGGCTGAAAATGTGTTTAGAGAGGAAACTCGGCTGAGTTTGAAGAAAAAAAGACTGGAAGATGGAATCTGGTGGGATGTAGTTTGGATTCCCAGGAAGGAGGGGCTACATTCCAGGGGGCCAAGAGGCTGAGGTGTTTAGATAGTTTGGTTGGGAGAAAGAGAGGTACATAGAAGTACCTCTACTTCTATGTAGCAATTGTCAAAGTACCATGTTTCTCATATAACAAGGCCGGGCCTTATTTTTTTTTTGAGCCCCGAAAAAATGGCTAGGCTATCTTTTTGACCTGACTTCATCCCCCCCCCCTGCATCTTTGGGTGGGTGGGTGACGACGGCTTGGATGTTGATCTCGGCGTTGGTGGGGCACTTCATATTGGGGTCAACGCAGGCAGCACCATATCCGGGTGTGCAACAAAAGTACTTCCTAACTCTATCATCAGAATTGCTATGATTGTGCATAGAAGCAGTTCATAGGTTATTGATAATTGGCTGTTATGCTATATTAAATGGTAATACTGGAAGAACCAGGGATGAGTTGTTGAAAATAGTATTCCATATTCAGAATTAATGCAATGCAGAGTTTGGTTTTGATTAAGTGACATGCAGTACAGAAAATGTATTGAACAATTCAGAAACTCAAGGATGAATGAGAATGGTGATTATCTGCTTAAAAAAAAATATGTTCATTTCAAGTATATGGCTTAAGAGTATGTGTGTATCTATGAGTACAAATGGAAAAGGAATGAATCAGAAAGCATGAATATGTGCAAGAAAACAGAATGAATGAAACTGTGTGTAAGAGGTTGGGGTTATTTATTTGTTTCAGGGGGAACCATAGTTGATAGTATCAGGAATGGATTTGGGGGGAAAATGGAAAGAAATCAGTATGAAATACTACAGGTAGTCTTGACTTAAGGACTATGATTGGAACCAGAATCTCAGTCATTGAATAAAGTGGATATTAATCAAGACATTATGTGTCTGCTTTTCTCAACAACAAGAATTCTACAGTAGTATTCCAAATTGCAGTTAAGTGGTCTCCTAGTTTATTAAGTGGACAGAATCTCAGGTAAGGAGTGTGGGGTATCTCAGGAGGATGGGGGAAACTGGGAGGCCACATATGTGTTTCTTCTCTTGGGGTGTGGGTCTGAAAATCCTCCCTGCTGAAATCCAAGCAGGATTTTCAGCTGAGCAGAGAGCAGATACTCCCTGAACAGAGAGATACTTGTGCATGACCTACACCAGGCCTTCCAGGGCCTCCTATATCTCCTTGAGCTACTTCACACTTCTTACCATACCACACTGCCTCTTTGCTCGGGCTGGGCAGATTTGCCACCTCCTTTCAGTTGCCTTTGCATTCCTTTTCACTCCTTTTGCCGCCGCCTTTTTGCTGCTTTTGCATCCATTTTCACTCTCTTTAAATTTCCTTTTTGTTCCCTGTTTTCCGCTGTAGGTTTGCTCTCCTTTTCACTCTTTTTGCCTCTTCCTTTCCTCTGCTTTTGTACTTTTTCGCTCACTTTGCCACCTTCTTTTTAGACCCAGTATCAGCCCTGGAGCCATTTTGGGAGCATCTTCAGGGCTGCCACAGTAAGGCTGATTGAAGCTGTGGGAACCTGAGTGGGGAGATAGAGATAGCTGGGGATATATAGCCAAAATAACATTATTTCCCCTAGGAGCCAAGGACGCTTGACCTTGTGTTGGAGAGACATGGACAAAAGCCTGCCGGAATTGGGGCTGTGACATGATTGGACCATGTGATGGACACGTGATGTGGGAGAAAGGACTTTAGGGTTTTGATTTGGGTGGGGAAAACCTCAGAGTTGGGTTTTCTCCAGATGTGCCAACATGACATTCCTAATAATTTCATACTGAAATACATTAATTTATTTAAGATGCATTAATAATTTAGTCAATTCAGCATGAAATGGAGTTTAGTTATATAGCATGTCAACAGAAGGTCAGAGGAGGAGCTGCTGGGGGCCACAATTGACAGTTGCTCTTTAAAATGTATGATTTAAGTCGACTTAATTTAAATCAAGCCTTTTTACTAGTGATTTAAATCATGATTTAATCGTGATTTAAATCAACTTAATTTAAATAAAATCCTCCCTGCTTGGAACCCTGACACTCAGTTTCTCCAGATATAATTTCCTATACCTATGGCTAAAGAAATTGCTTCTATGTATAGGAAATATTCACTGGAGTAGTTGGGTCCAAAAGAGAAGCAGCAAAGGGAGTGAAAAGGAGGACTTGTTGTTTGCTGCTGGTGTTGTTTCTGCTGCCACTGCTCTTTGGGTTTCAGGGGCATTGAGGATGTGAAAGCGAATGCAAGATAAATAGGTGTGCAATGGAGAGGGAAGAGAAAAGGGGGGGGGGAGAAGAGAAAGAGTGTAAAAAGAGGAATACAGGGAGGCAAATCAGCATGATAGTTACTGTTAGGATATGTGCAGAGTAACCCTTGTATAAAAAGGATATGCACAGAGAAATGGTTTCTGAGAACAGTTATGAATAAATATACAGCCACGCAGAGTTGAACAAGTTTTATTAATGTTTACTTGAAGAAATAGCACAGTCCAATAAACAGTCCATGTCATACACGTTTTTAACAGTCCAGGAATATCCAGTTATAAAGTCTTCTTATCAGTTTCACATCTTTTACAGCAGACAAATATCAAACCATAATACAATAGATAACCTTCGATATCAACAGAATACCAAAATAAACAGGGTTAGTCAATATCGGTCCGTAGTCAGTTGGTATCAGTATGAAGAGAGATCATCAGTGAAAAAGAGAAAAAGAAAGAGAATAAAACCATGATCTATAAGCTCCCTCTTATGTCAATTTGAAGCATAGTTAACCAAATAGAACACAGCACAAAACATTACAGTATTTTTTCCTTAAAGCTACAAATATATATATTTGTAGTTTATATATTGTCATCCCAACTATGTTATTTACATATACATAACAGTTACCTAGGCATGAGTGGAAGGGAGATGAAAGGAAAAGAAGGAGCCAAAGAAGGCTCATCTCTGCTCAGGAGGGTGGTATGAGAGTGGTATGTGGGTGTGTGTGGAAAGACAGAAATGAGGAAAAGGAGAACGTTCATATGCATGAAGGTGTATGAAAGGTAGAGGCATGTTACTGTGAGAATGAGTGAGAACAGCAGAAAAAAGCAGAGGAAGAGGGTGAGAGAGAGACCAGCTGGAGGCAATGAGTAAAAGATAGGGGAGGAAAAGGAAGACGGAGTATGGTTCCTGTTTTCCTCCCTCCTGCTCTGCCATGTCTTTCCCTGAGCCACCGCCACTCTCTGAGCCATGTTCCCCATGCACAGATGGGGCACAACAACCTGGAGAAGAATTAGCGTGCACATGAGAAACCTATGTAGTGCATGGACCCTGTCTCTAAGATTATATCTAATAAGAACAATTGTAGCTTCATATCAAGTTTAAATTCCAACATTATCTGCCTCTTGTCTCATAGCATTTCCAACATTTATTACTGTATGATTTGTCCATCTTGGGTATTGTTGATGGAGTCGTGTACTATCTGTAAAATATTTTAGTCCAAGTTTCCTTTAAGTTGTAATATGAATTTTACAATTATGTCTGTATTTTTTCCTATTGTTTTATTGTAACTTTCTTTCAAATTTTGCATCCATTTTATCATTCAATTTTCTTGTTTCTGTATTATATTTAAGTAAGAGTTTATATATACACCCTAACAGATATTACTGATTTTGCTGATAAATTACATTGTTTAATTTTTCATAAAGCAGAGGTATTATATGCAGGCACTGGGATTGGGCATGGGCAACCTCACTTGACCATACTATCATCAAAAGATATAAATTGGCTATCAGTGTAATGATGATATCAAACCCCAAAAGGTGGATAACTTCACCCAGCAGTTTCATATAAATGTGAAAAGGAGGAGAGAGAATAGAGCCCTGCAGTACCCCACAAAGGGGTAGCAATGCAACTCTCTCCCTTTCAACTAACACTAACTGGAACCAGCCCTATAGAAAGGAAGAGAATCACCATGAAACAGTCTCCCCAATTCCCAACACATGGAGCTATCATGGTCATTGGTATTGAAAGCCATTGTGAAATCAAGGACCACAGGAATGAATGTACTACCTCCATCCTGACTCTGCTACAAGCCATCTATAAGTACCGTGCTTCTCATATAATAAGGCTGGGTCATTATTTTTTTTTTGAGCCCCACAAAAATGGCTAGGCCGTCTTTTCGGAGGTGACTTAATTCTCCCCTCTTGCATCTTCGGGTGGGCAGTGACAGCTTGGATGTTGATCTCGGCGTTGGTGGGACACTTTGTATTGGGGTCAACGCAGGCAGCACCATAGCCGGGTGTGCAACAAAAGTACTTTCTAAAGGCAATCCCCCCCACCATTCCCCCCATTTCGCATGTTTTAACATGGACCTTAATTTGGGGGAGGGGCTTAATTTCATTTCATGCCTATAAAACATGTTGGGACTTCCTACTGGGGGAGGCCGTATTGTTGGAGAAACAGGGTATGACTAAAGTTATCTCATTATTAAATCCCAGTTTGAAAACTGACAAAAGCAAGTCTAGATAATCTGTTTCTCAAGGGTTCTCATGAACTGCAGACCAACTATCTTCTCAACAAACTTCCCTCAAAAAGAAGGGTATGAATCATTTTAGTTATCAAAAATTGCAATGGGCTATGAGAATCACCTTGAGACATGCAACCTAAACAACTTTCCTAGAAAAGAAATCTGAATCCAAAGCAGGATTGGGATGGAGAATATGTCTCAGAATTGACTCTCACTAGTTATATGGGACCTAAAGATGGTGGTGGTGGGGGGAATGCTTTCAGATTTGCAGGGTTCTGTTGTTGTCACCTTATAATAAATTTTAGTATTCTTGGTTTTGGTTTCCTGGCCTGGACTACTTCAAAAAGCTAACAAAAACAATAGACAACCCTCTCTACTTCCTCAGGAATCACTAGCTGAGATTCATCCCAGATAATACCATTAGACCATGCCTCAGCTACATCATACTGCTCAGTCAGAGTCTGAGTTGAAACAAACCTAAACAGTTTTATCCAACAGATACCCTGAATAGTCTTCTTGGATCATCAATAGAGTTCCCAACTCTGTAGGGAACAGTAAACAAAACCACTGGACAATGGATAAAATATGGGCAAAGAAATATTGATATTTTCCTGTGTTATGGCTATAAGATAATCCCCAATACAGGCTCATCACCATATCAGAGTCAGAGTCAGGTGAGTCTTTCTCCCACAGCAACACTTGTGGTACTTCATTTGAAATAATTGTCTTCCTGCAGAAAGAAGTAACACCAGTAAGTTGAAAGGCAACCAGAGAGAGATCAATCCATAGCATTGAAATTATGTTAGTGACTCTTTGCCGCCTCCACAATATCTGCACCCTTTGCAGATGCCAGACCTTCATGAAGCAAGGGAGGGAAGCGAGAGAAAAAGACAAGTAGTCTGACTGTCTGTCTCTTTTTCTTTCTCTTTCTCTTTCTCTGTCTTTCTCTCTCTCTCTCCCTCCCTGCTGCCTTCTTGCCCTCCTGCTCTGCCCTCTCCCTCCTTTTCTCTCTCCCTTGCTTCATGAACTCCAGCAACCATCAAGACTTTGGCTGTTCTTGGGGCTTTGCAGTGGACAAGGGAGCTGTTAAGTACCATGCTGCCCCCTCACCCCCAAGTTCTTTAATGGAGTATTCCCACAACACTAGAGTGGATAAGAGGGGATAAAAAAATCAACAAAACTGAAACCATCTACACCAGCTCATTCAACACACTGCCCATCTGGTTACTATCTTGATATCTGCAAAATACAACAAAGGGGTATATAATTCAAATAGTTTCTACAGACCTTTGATATGTGTATGAATGTGAGAAAGTTTATTATGTTTGTTGACTTAAAGACAGTGATAAAATAGAAATTGTGAATTGTGGAATGATTTGCTTGAATATGCAGATCGGTGGCTGGAAGCTGAACATGACAGGAATAGTGCATAGTTGAAATAAACCTTGCTTGAGAGTTAATGGAATGCTTAGTGAATTATTGTTCAACATTGAAAAGGAATGAAAGAAGGATATGCGATTTCGCTTTAATTATTTAGTATATTTATGAATAAATACAAACATAATACTTATGGTTACTTTAGGGTGTCTGTTGACAGATGCAAATATACAAATCATGGTAGACGAAATTGATGAAATTCTCAAAAGAGTTTAAAGAAAAGGCAACATATGGCGTGGTGTATGGGTAGGGAAAAGTAAGGATGATTTGTGTGAATAGTAGAATAACATAATGGATATAATAAACAACTATATGAATTTGAAATAGATATACTTTCTTCCTTCCTCCTCTTTAATTCTTGTGGATTGCTATTATTCTTTTTCTCTCATCTGAATATTGTACAACCCCAAAAGGAATATCTTAACAAGTCTGCATTTAGATAACATTTGTAAGTTGTCTTGATGTGAATTCACTACAAAAATTTTTATTATATAATTATATGTATATTTAATATATATATATATAATTATATATTATTATATAATATAATTATATGTTTTTAAATATATAAATATATAATTATATTTATATGTTTCCATTCATTATGATTATATTTACTTTTTTGCATTGTATACACTAATATGAGGATGTTGATAAAATGAAATATCTTATCTTGAGTATTTAAAATTTTCTTTTTTACAGGTATCTCCGGCTGTATGGGAGAAAGTTTAGTAAAGAAGATCATGTTCTTTTCATTAAGCTGTTGTATGAACTAGTAACTATTCCAAAATTGGAGATCAGCATGATGCAAGGTTTTGCTCGACTTTTAATAAACTTGCTGAAGTAAGTTTGGTTTTACTCCGTTCTTCTATCTATATTAATAATGATCCATAGCTGGAGATATGGATAGTTAGTGTTAAAACTAAGAGATTCAACAGATTTTTGTCAGGTTTCATTGATATTTTGTTTCATGCTGGCCTTATATAGGTAATCAGAAGTAGCAAAAACCTAGCCAGACTAAAGCAGCAAATGCTCTTACTTTTTTCCTAAGTTTGGGGAAAAATTAGAGACTTGATCATATAGTACATACAGCCTAACATTTTCAAAATGCATTAAAAACCAACCACTGTATATCTCTTCTTGCATTTATCATCCTTAGATGTATATATCCACATTGTAATTTCTATTGCCACAAATTATACTGGTTTACGCTAGTTTAAGGCTAGAATAGGATCAATGAATATGTTGAGTACCAGTTTTGATATAATATTGATATCTCAACCAGAAATATGGTAAATGAATAGTTGGATAATGTTGTAGTTTTCTAGCATTACATTTCTTCCTTTTTCCCCATTAGTCATACATAAATCTAGATATAATCTATTTATTAGACAGCTGATTAACAGGTAATCCTGATTAAAATAACCTTTTTTATACTATTATAAGAGTTAGATCTGGATCTTCAATTTTATACAGTTACTCAAAGAAGTTTTCTTAGAATATTTTAGGTTGTCAGCTTAATTGTCAGTGAGTAATGATTCAAATTCAATTCTTGTCTGTATGCGTGTTTTTTAACTTAGAAAAAAAGAACTTTTGTCAAGAGATGATTTAGAATTGCCCTGGAGACCACTTTATGAAATGCTGGAACGTATATTGTATTCTAAAACAGAACATCTTGGATTAAATTGGTTTCCAAAGTAAGTTTTTAAAGGTTTTGTTTTATCTTCACAATATCCTCCTACTGTTCTTAGTTACATTTTGGTTGAATTTTGTTGCTTGTAATTTATATATTTCACTGTTCTGAATCTAAAATAAATTTTAAATAATTTCATATTTCCTTTGTGGCAGATGTTCATTTTTCTTTTCTTTTTTTCCCATTTTTAATTTGTGGTTCACAAATAAGCAACATGATTATATTTTATTAAAGGAATATTTTAGCTATTAAAAAAAAAAGTTTAGTCCTCCCGTATCTGAGTTTAAAAAAATCTGAGGAGTCATGAATGTCAGCAAAAATGTAAAAGATCTTTGTGGATTTTTATAATCCAGATATGATAGCCCTATTCTCCTATGAGTTGTTCAGAGCATCCAGTAGTGGGAGGTGCTTAGTCTCCGCATTAACAGGCTGAGCTTGATTTGTGGAACGCTCCTCCTCCACCATGTGACTCCTCAGCGTTCCCCAGTTTTTTGCTCAGCCTCGTGCGAGACAGGCAGTGCTTTGGATACTTCCTTGACTGAAACAGGAATATTAGCAGGTTTGATTGCAATTTGGGTTTCCTTTGGTTTTCTCTGTCTTTAGCCTTCAATCCTTATCAGTCTGAGAGTCCGGTTTAAGGGAAGCGCTGTTCGCGCCCGCCCCCCCAAAAAGAGGTGGTGGGAGGCTTTTGGAGCTGCTCTGCTCCACTTCCCCACAGATAAAACTTTCTTACCTCTGCCAGTTTTGATTGCCGCTGTGTCTTTATTCCATTTGCTTGCTAGCGGCTTGATATTTCATTTTAAAAGTATCGCCTTTACCCCCCCCCCCATACGCCGTTTTCTTCATTGGGGAAGTTAATTAGGATTAATTCCCCTTTCTTCTCTGCCGTTTCTATTGATTTGAGAGCTCAGGCTTCATTTGAGCTCTGGCTTAGTTTGCAAGGCGGGAAGCTGCTGCTGAGAAGCGCGCGAAAAGACTTTAACTTCTGGAGGCCATCTTGAGTGCCACCTCGTGGTTATGCGCCTTGTCTGTCTTCCCTGAGCTGTGTGAGGTATTTTCTGCTCAAAGCAACAGAATTCCTTCAGGATTCTGAGAGTTGTTTTACCCTCGTTTTGGATACCTGCACTCGAGGATAATTAATTCGCTTTTAAAATTGTTGGCTTAACCCTCACAGCCTTATTCTCAGTGGCAAAGCAGCAAGCACCTAGGCCAGTGTCCATCTGTGCAGGGAAGCTGCTGAAGGCCCTTACAATCATAAATCCGGGCCTTAGGCGTTCACTATTTGGCTAATTGGATTACTCATTAATATTGGTTGTTTTATTATCAATATTAGAATATACATATATCACTACTCACAGGAGCAATTACAAAGCAATTATAGCAATAATATAATTATTACAATCATAATGATCACTCATGGTAACAAACTACTTAACAGTATAATATTTTAATTTTCAATAAAATATTACTGAGGTAAGACTTATTGTGTATATATATATATATATATATATATTTATATATTTATATATTTATATATTTATATATTTATATATATATATATAGACACCAGTAAAATAAAAAGAATAAATAAAATAAAAGGGGGCAATAAGAACTTTATCAGGGCAACCATTTTTGACTCAGATCGGACCCTGGACGTGCCAACCGCCTTGTACACAGATTATATTCAATTACTGTTACCATATATACTCGCATATAAGCCGATCTCGCATATAAGCCGACCCTTAAAAAACTGCCCCAAAATGAGGAATTTTGCAAAAACTCGCATATAAGCCGACCCCCAAATCGACTTAGCGTGGCGACTTGCTCCAGCGATTTGCTGGAGCAGCGACTTAGCGTGGCGGCTTCGCGCGATGAGAGTCTTGGCTCTCATTGCGCGAAGCCGCTGCCCGGTGAAGCCGCTGCCCACCGCTTCCCCGCCTCCCATCAAGTCTCCCAGCTGATTGGCTGTACAAGCCGCTGCCCGGCGAAGGCGATGAGAGTCTTGGCTCTCATTGCGCGAAGTCGGGCAGC
>BLBF01000018.1:59688139-59812414 GCA_015471245.1 Laticauda colubrina | reverse complement strand
CCCCAAATTTTTTGGGGAAAAAAAGCGTTCTAAAGTCGGCTTATATGCGAGTATATACGGTATTCTCATTTTAATCAAAATGGCAGATGGTAGCACTTTTCAGGCACCTTGCTTGAGGATAAAAGCCAAATCAAAACACAGTGGAAATTCTAAAGTCTCAGAAAGGGACGCCTTAAGGCGCCATGAGCCCTTACAAAAGCAAATAGACAGGCATTCTCGAGAGGTCCACGCTGTATCTCAGGGTGCCCCCTCTTCCAGTCTGTCAGTTTTTTCACACCCTCCTCCTCCTCTAGATTTCTCCCTTTCATCCGGGTGCAGCTTAACTCCACAAGGACAACAGGCTCAAATGTCTGGAACACCAACCAGATGGGCCCCTGAAGCCACATTCACTCCGACAGCCGCTGGTCTTCGCCAGGGTGACAGCTTCATTGAGGAGGTTCCAGAAAGGATGAAAGCCTGGATGGAGATGGCTATTCGCCAAGGGATTCTGCAGCAGGGTTTCAACACGCGGTAATGTCCAGACCTTACCCTATAGATACTGACCAAGAGCCTCAACCTCTGAGGTCACTGACCAGGTCAGAACAACACCAGTCCCAGGTACATTTACAGGGGGAGACCCCTCTCCAAAGACCAGAGGAGGAGGAGGAGGAGGAGGAAGTAGATCAAATCTTTCAAATGGCCGAGTCTGAAGTGGGATCAATTCACAATAGCGAGCCCCTGTCAGAGGCAGACCCCTTAGAAGGGAAAGTGTCTGAGGATGAAGGTCTTATTCCTGACCAGCCCGCTTTTACAGGCTTATTTCGGCCACAGCTTTTCAAATCTCTCTTGTTTAAGGCAAAGAATATTGCAGGCCTAAACAAGCCAAAACCTTCTGACACACCTGACCCTTCAGGGGATGGACCAGAGGACATGACCTTCAATCAACCGGTAGTTGAAGCAGAGGTAATTCCAGTCCCAGCCATATTTCGGACCTGGTGCAGAAGCAGTGGGCTTCTGCAGCGGTATACATCTCCCCAGCTGGTCAGGATAGGAAATACTTCAACTTGGACCCTGAATTTGCAAAGTTTCTGGGGACTCCCGAGAGCCTATAGTGGATTTTGTCTCCCCCTCTATTCCCAGTGAGGCACTGGAGGCCTTAAAGCCGGAGGAAAAATGGGTCGAGCTAGCCCTACACAGAGCTCATCAGTCTGATGTGTGGGCTATCAGATCCGCTTCCTTCTTCACACGGTCATCTCTTAGATGGCTTTGTCTTTTGAAACAACATGTTCCTTCTTCTAACATCAGGGCTCACCAAGACATCGCCAAACTTATGGCAGCTGCTGAATTTTCTGCCGATGCTACCTCTCACGCAGTCAAGTTTTCAGCAAGGGCCATTACCTCGCATGTCACAGCTCGTCGCTTGCTATGGTTAAGACACTGGTAAGCTGACTTCAAACACAAATCCAAGCTGGCATCATCCCTCATTGCGGTAGATAGATTGCTTTGCCCTTCTCTGGATCTGCTACTAATTGAAACATGCAACAAGAAGAAAATTCTCCCTTCCCCTTTTTCGGAAGTCAGATTCTAGAAGCCCCCAGTCCTTTCAGAGGGGATCTTTTTCGATCTTTCTATTTGGGATTCTTCTCTTCCAGATACCAGAGACTCCCAGCAGTTAAACCAGGACAACAACCAGATAGGTCCGTCTCAGTGGACAGAGGTAGAAGGGATGGTCAGTCCAAAAGATCCTATCGGGGAGCAGGGAGCAGGCCCTTCCGGTGACCAAGATAACTCCCGGGACCCAATTTCCATTGGCGGATGCCTTAAGTTATTCGCTGACCAATGGGACTCCTCTACCTCTGACACCTGGTTCAGGGATACAGTTAGATTTGGCCTTGCGCTGGAGTTTAGATCCAATTCTCCAGGTCCCTTCATGTCATACCCTCCTTCCAGAGACCCGGTCAAGCGTAATCTCATGGATTCCGCTATCCAACATATACTGGATATATGAGCCATCCAACCAGTAGCGACCAATCAACGAGGACAAAGCTTTTATTCACACCTTTTCGTTCTGCAAAAAAAAAATTATATATTCGGGGGGGTGGAGAACGATATTAGATTTGAAACGTCTCCACTGTTTCTTAGTATATCGCAAATTTAAAATGCATACCCTCTAATTAGTATTACTGGGTATCAGGAAAGGGGACGTGCTCACGCCCATAAATTGATGGAGGCGTACTTGCACATTGATATTCAGCCCTTCCATTATAAGTTTCTGAGATTCTGCTACAATAACCACCACTTTGAATTTGTGGCCCTTCCATTCGGATTAGCCTCCTCCCCCCGGACCTTCACCAAGGTCCTCATGGTGATAGCGGCCCACCTTAGGAACATCCCGGTACGCCTCCAGCGTTATCTTGACGATATTTTGATTTTATCTCCTTCCGCTCATCAGTCAAAGACACTCAGAACACATTACTATCCCTACTAGAGCATGGCTTCTTAATAAATTGGAAGAAGAGTCAATTAACTCCATCGACTCGGATAATCCATTTAGGGGCGATCATCGTGAAAGGCAAGGTTTATCTGTCACCAGATAGACTAAATAGCATTCAAAGATTGGTTAAGGAGATCAGGTTGCTTAAGAAGGTGTCCTTAATGGACCTATCAAAATTGTTGGGCAAAATGATCCTCATATATTTCTATTATTCCTTGGGGCTGCCTTCACACTAGATCCCTACAGTGGTTCCTGCCACCATATCAGTGATCTGGCCGAAGCTACTCCAAACACAAAGTCAGGGTTCCACCCAAGGTTCTCATATCTCTCCTCTGGTGGTCCAAACCGATTATCAACAGAGGCTGTCTCTTCAAGGAGCCACAAAGGCTCACCATCACCACAGATGCCAGTCTGTTTGGATGGGGAGCTCACGTTCAGTCGCTCTCAACCCAAGGCAGATGGTCTGACATAGTACAGTCGTGCAGCATAAACTGGCTGGAATTTCGCACAACACACAATACACCTGGCCCCTCGCAACTTCTTTCCCCAGGTAACGCGGTCAGCACATACTGATACTGACAGACAATGTAGCAGTCAAGCTCACATAAACAAGCAGGGGAGCACACAATTGAAGCAGCTAATGCAGGAAGCGGAGCGCCTGTGTCGCTGGGCAGAAAACAGCATACTTTCCATCAAGGCAGAACACATTTAGGGTCCGTCAAATGCACAGTCAGACTGGCTAAGCAGGGCCACCATAGATCAATCGGAGTGGCGCTTCCAGCGGCACGGACATTTGGTCAGCCGGTGGTGGATCTTTTTGCTTCCCCTCTCAACACTCAGGTCCCGAGATTTTTTCCAGGTACCCATCCCAAGGGGTGGAGAATTTCAACTCGCTCCGCTATAGTTGGCCCCGGGTCTCCTGTATGTATTCCCTCCACTTCTGCTGGTTCCCAAGGTCATCCAGAAGTTACTAGACAAGAGAGTGGAATTACTTCTAGTAGCAACTTACTGGCCAGATGGCCATGGTTCACAGACCTCCGCAAGTCTCTTGGTAGCTCCCCCCTGGAGAATTCCGTCAGACAGAATTTCATTAACTCAGGGGCCCCTTCAACATCCGGACTCTCAGTGGTTACAATTGACCGTCTGGAGGTTGAACGGAGTGGTTTGAAGGGCGGAAAGCTCTCCAATAGGGTTATCGACACTATCCTAGCTGCCAGACGCCCCTCAACAATTCGTATTTATAACGTCACATGGTCCGCCTTCTGCAAAAGGCTGTAGTAAGTTTCAAATTGATCCTGCCTCTCCCTCTGTCGCTCAGATTCTAGAGTTTTTACAGGAGGGACTTGATAAGGGGTTGTCACTTAATACATTAAAAAAAAAAAAAGCAGGTGGCGGCCTTGGCATCAGTTCTCACTTGCGAGGGCCTCAGTTCTCTTTCATATCATCCATACATAAGGTTTTCCCTCGAGAAGCCTCCAATTTACGCCCTCTAGCAGTGCACTGTTATCCCATCTGGGACCTTATCAAGGTCCTTGTGGCTCTGACTAAGGGACTTTTGAACCTTTGAAAACGTCAAGTCTCCACTTCTGACGTACAAAGTAGTTTCCCTTGTAGTGATCACTTTCGCTCGTCGTGTTTTGGAAATTGCAGCCTTGTCCATCAGACAAGATCTCTGCATTTTCATGCTGATTGAGTGGTTCTTCTCCCCAATCTCACATTTATGCCCAAGGTCAATTCGGCTTTTCATAGAGCACAAGAGCTTATTCTTTCAAATTTTTGCCCTGGTCCATCACAGGGAATGGAAAGACAATGTCATAAGTTTGATGTGAGGTGTGCACAGCGAATCTATATCAAGTGTACAGTGGTTTTTAGGAAATTGGAGGCTTTATTTGTGTTCTTTCAGCCCAATACTGATATTGCATAGGTCTCACCATCTACGATAGGCCGTTGGATATGAGCTGCAATAGCAAAAACATATCAGACCCAATCTCTACAGGTGCCTAAGGGCATAACAGCTCTGTCGGGCCGCGGCTTGGGCTTCCCTATCGCTCTTTATTAGACACTACAAAATTGATGTGTTTGCTTCTGCTGAGGCTTCCTTCGGCAGAAGAGTTCTGCAAAGGATCCACAGAGACCAGGAAGAGATTCCAGACCAGACGGAGTCCCTCCCATAGGACAGGCCAAGCTTTAGTATATCCCACAACTGGATGTTCTGAACAGCTCATAGGAGAAAGGGCGTTGGTCCTTGCCTGATACGCCCATTCTCTTTGAGCTGTGAAGAGCATCCAGCCCCCACCCTTTTTTTTCCGTCTGGTGGGGTCCTGTTTTGGCCAATGCACTTTTTTGTATGTGAGGATGAGAGCACTTTTTTCTCTCGTCTTTGCCAAAACTGGGGAACGCTGAGGAGTCATGTGGTGGAGGAGGAGCGTTCCACAAATCAAGCTCAGCCTGTGAATGCAGAGACTAAGCACCTCCAACTACTGGATGCTCTTCACAGCTCAAAGAGAACGGGTATATCAGACAAGTACCAACGCCCTTTTTCGAAAAAAATATTTTTTAGACTTTATAAGATATGAAATGAAAATTGACCATTCATATTCCAAATTAGAAAAGTACATAAGCCTTATGCAAACACTTTGTAGGTTTACTGGAGAGTTTAGTGTACTAGGAAATATGGGTGTGTAAACACTATCCCAGCAAATGAAAACTTCTTTTGTGTTTTTTATTGAGTGTAGATAGGTTAGAGATTTCAAGAATGAGAACTTTGACAGTTGGGAATGCATCTGGCCATATTTCCTCCCGGCTTTTAGCCCTTGTATGAGTAGACTGAATGCCTGCACAAAACTATAGTCTTATCTGCTTTTGGAAACTAATGCTTTGGTGGAGACAAGGTATATTTTTGATGTGCTTTGCATGTGTGATGATCAGGTTTTAATCTGTTGCATTTTTAGACAACAACATTATGGCTTGTAAGGCTAGAAAAATCCTTTAAGCCCTACATAGCTGATGCCATCAAAGCAGATGTTATTGAGTTGGTTTTGTCTGATTTAACATGTAACATTTCTTCTATCTACCTCTATGAGGAAAATTCCTTTCTTAACTTTGAATTTATCCTGTCCAGTACAGTAATTTTATTCTTGTAATATCTAGCTATTTGATGCTAAGGGGCAGTTTTTGAAACAAACCCATTTCTCGCCTTCCTGCTGCTTACAGTCTTTTAAACAGTGACACTAATCATTGAATTTTTAACTTATTTGCCAAGACATGTAACTTACTTCCAAGTTATTTCTAGATTAATAATTTTGTCCTCAATCAAGCAAACTGAATTAAGAAATACTAAATTATATTTTAATGCTTAGTCTGCTTTTGAGCAACAGATTCCCAGATGAAAACTGAAAAGGGACTAAAGGGAAAGCAATAAATGCCAAAGCAACCTTTGTTTTTCAGGCTGGCTGGTTTTGAAATTAAATGGTGCAGTGCGACTTTTTCTTTCATGGTGTTCTGACAACATTGCTTACAATTTATATTTCACTTTGGATGAATTTGGAAGAATGAATTAAAAATAAAAGGATTATGAATAATGATTTTTGTGGCTTTAACATTACTTGGTTTAAATGCTACAATTGCTTTTTTCATTATTTTGTTTTAAAATCTTTTTTTCTTTATGTTCAGTTCATGTCGACCAGGCTTGTCTTCACCTAAAACATTTGTGCTTAATGTTTTACATAGGTGGTAAGGACAATTATTTTGCTTTTATGTAGCTCTGGCCTATGTGTTTTCTTTGTGCATGGCCTGTTCCGTTGTAACATTTGTCATGTACCTGTAACTTCTTGCATATAAAATTGAAAAATCCAATGTTAACATGACACCACAATTTATGGGAATGTCGCACTGTATTCAAATTGAGTTACAATTAAAAATATTGTGTATGAAGTGGCTGAAAATTATAACTAATTGCCTGTTAACAAATAAGTTATAGTTAAGATGCCTAATATAAATCATACTTGATTTTAGGCATAATTTGTAGAATGTTCTGGAAGTGCATGAATAAAATTCAATACATAGGTTGATAGAATGACTAAAAATGTAGAATAAGAGTTACATGAATTTAAACAATGTTAGCTTATACCTGCAGTTCAGTTTGTGATAACAATACACACTAACTTAAGTATTTTTAGGATTCCAGTCTTAAATGTAATTAATTGCCATTATGCAATATAACAGATTCTTTGCTATGTAAAAAAATTAACAACAAACAGTTTAGACAAATGCTCACTCACTGCATTCACTCAGCTTGCTTAACCTTGTCAGCCACTAACTAACTCAGCCATACTTTCTTACTACTGAAATTTGTATGACACAATGACATCATCTGAGTCTAAGATTCAGTGATCTCTGCTTGGTATCCAGGAGAATATTGGCAAGGCTTAACTACATCAGTGGTTTTTTCAATTCAGCAGGCGCTATTGGGAATGGCTTGGATGCTTCAACCAATCATTTCTGGAAGTTTGGTAGCAGGTTATATAATGGGGTGCCTTGCATTTTCAGCCACTCACACTCCTTTCCCTTCCACTATCTTTCCTTGGAAGATTAAGTAGATGGATCTTGAACGCAACCCCTTGATGGATTAGGTTTTTGTACGTGTACAATGGTGAACTTGGGGAAAAAAATAGTGGGACTTAACAATTCCCGTAGAAACGCAACATGGCTTATTTATCATGTACAGGTTGTTTTTGCTTAACATCTGCCCTGTTTAGAAACCATTCAAAATTACACTGGGTTGAAAAATAATTTTACGACCATTTGTCACATTTAAAACAATTACAGCATTCCACAGTGATGTGTTCAAAATGTGAATCTTTTTCAACTGGTGGGCATTTATGACTATCTCCAGAGTCTGCAGTCATACTTTGTTTTAGCAGTGTTCTGTGACTTCAGAGACAGAACTGCCTTTTGATTTATCAAATATTTATGATTAAAAAAAAAAAAGGTTGGATAGCAAGGGCTTTAGAGTTAGTTTTTGTTTAGCTTCTTGCTTCTACATTTTTGCCTTTTAGGTAATTTAACTCCTAGAATCCTTCTAAGTGTAGGATATTACTTTGTAGGCAGAAAACTGTTGCTGAGTTTCTATTTTAGTCAAAAGTATGTTTCTTTTTTAGATGAGCTAGTCTGAATGAAAATGACTTTTATATGAGACAGAATTTAACACTACTAGAAGTTTCACTCTCTTGAGTGCAGTGCAGTATAGATTTGAATTTTAATCTTAATATTATTGTGCCAGGAGAATTTTGCTTATTTTTGTATTGCTTCTTAATTCTAGTAAGTCATAGGTATTACTCAGACTAAGATAGTTCAACTAGAAAAGAAATGGCATGTATATGATTTTTAAAAATAAAACCAATCATCTAAAATATACCACTATTCCTGCTTAAAACCATGAAGAAACAAGTTCATGAAAAATCAGTAAAGAATATTTTTATCTATTTTTTACTATTTTTAAATATTTCTGCCAATCCTTTCTAGTTGGAGAACTTTTTAAATAATTCAAAATTAATTCAATATTAGAAGCTCCCAAATAACTGTTAAATATAGTAAGAATGCAGTAACAACTATACACAGCCAGAGAGAGAGAATATCTAAGGATAAATATTTTTTATTTACAGTTATTGTGATACAGTCTGAATTTCTGGGGAGGGTACTTCAGAGATACAACACTATGGTAATAAAGGTCCATCAACACAGCTAACTGTATTTATGAAGATAGGAACCTGTCTTAGTTACTCTATGTAATAGGCAGTTTAATAAAGGGAAAATGAATTGTTAAAATACTTTGATCCTTATTTAGATCTTCAGAAGTCTCATTGCAGAGATATTTTTAGTGAACAACATTTTTTATTTAATACTCACTAATGTAATGAGATCTAGGAAATGTGTATTTTGAATTACATCACTTTATTTGAAAATTACTAGTAGATGAAAATTTCCCCTTTGCAGAGGTAGACTTATGGTTACAAGAGAACCATAATTTTGCAGAAGCATGAATTCCTATGGCAGAGTCATTTTTATCTTAAGATATATGCTTCTGACACCTCAAAAGATCTGATAGGACACACTCTGAAATGCATGTGCCATTTTCATTCTTGGCAAAGTCATACTCTACTTAAATATATTCCTTTTATGTGAATTGCAACAATATACTATATAACTGAGCTGTCGTGTCTGAACTCGGCAGAAAAATCTGATTGTTACAAGGATATTGATAATCCTATACTCCAAATTTTTAGATTTATTTTTCTAATTGCGAGGCTGTTAGAATTCACAGAAAACAAATAGAGCAGTGTGGAACTATAACAAAATTATTTTATGAAAAAAAATCAGATTAGTTCCTCAATACTTTTTGAAATATGCATCAGATGAGATCAGTATCATTTAAAGCATTTATCTCAGTGTAGCTAGCTATTTATCAGTCCAGAAGACAATTTGACAAACTGTTAAGAGGTTTCAGTGCCAAAAGTGCACCAGAAAACAGCTTGAAATAAGACTAGATAATCTGTATTATAGAGCATTTTGAAATAAGCCATTGCTTGAGTACCCTTGAATGCTCTTGTCAATATACACAACAATTGTCCAGGGATACCTCCTTTGGACATAAGAAGATAAGGCTTTTAAAAACATGTAGCGTCTCAAAATATGTTAACAGTGAAAATAAGTGGTAAGCAAGTTTGCATGTATGATGCAGTTTACTCAGTTATATTTTAAAACCTGATTTACTATTATGTGACTTTTTGTTTTTAAAAACTGAAACACTCAGTATAGTATTTGGGATACAAGGAAAAACATGATTCCATGTGTAGCCCAAGCAGTACTCCAGGGTAAATAGAAACAAAGTCAAAAATCAAGTGTAATACTTGTAACTAAGTATGTATCTTTAAGTAAAATTAACTGCTGCATGTACATAGATAATGGGAAATTGAATCAATACATCTTAGGCTTTGCATAATTATATAGCTATATTTTTCTTATAAAGTAGCATACTGTAATTTATTTACCTTTTTTGCTCTTCTTTTAGCTCAGTAGAAAGTGTTTTGAAGACTCTTGTAAAAAATTGTCGGCTGTAAGTACTTTAACCATTTTCAATTTTTATGTACTTTTTAAACTCTTTGATAGTGAGACTACCTTGCACATATGTAGCTGTCTTCTTTATGAAATTGAAAAAAATGATGCATTCATAGGGCCTTATTGCTAGTAATATGAGTCCTCTGGTTAAGTTGTACTTTCAGTGATGGAGTAGAAAATGTGTCAAATAAGTAGGTTTCTTAGAATGCTAACAAAGTTTAGCTAAAAAAAGTTTGGAAATCTCCCACTACTGAAAATTATCCCTACTTTATATATGAGGGACAACAAGGGGCCAGATAAAGTGACTATTCGACTTTTACATTTCCATGGTTATATTTCAAGATATCTCTTGCATTATTTTAAAGTGTTTTAAAATTTGCAAAATTACAGAAATTACAATGCATGTATCTTAAATAATTATCATGCCTGCATTAGATCACCTTATAGAAGATAATTCAGTGATTTCAGTGTTTTATTTCTACTGGAGAAATTCTGAATCCTGGCAGTTGCCCTAAAATACTGTTGATGGATCACAAAATTATTTCAAAGGATTATGCAAAATATAATGAGAAAGTTTCTGTTAAGAAATTAAGAGTCCCAAGCTATACAATGATTTACATTTTATTTCAGAAAAGCTGCTCAGAAAACAAGGAGCATGAACGTAGGATATATTTTTGACTCATTTAATTGTGACAGGCCTATAAAACAGAATATTTGTAGTTTAGGATTGAAATGAGGGGCCTTGGTTCTCTCTGAGCTTAGTTGTTTTCTTACAGACAATTCATTATACCCAAACCACAGGAGGGAACATTTTCAGTGAAACATCTCCAAGGCTCAGAGAGCACCAAGAACCCCTCATTTCAACTCTGAGCTACAAATATTCTCCTTTATTGGGAGAGGATTCTCTTGGATATAGAAGTCTAATTATGAAATGCCCTACTGTATGAGACAGAGCTGGCAACAGCAGTGATTTTTCCATGCTGTGAATATCTTTGGTCTCAGAAACATGTTTAATGTGTAATTTTTTATTGTTATATCTTATTATTGTTTCTTAATGAATTGTATCTCTGATTTAATGGTAGGGTTTACTTATTAAGTAAGTAAAACATATTGATGTAAAAATCCTTCTTGTTAGTTATTTCCCAGAAAATGCCACAGCAGAGATGTTAGACGAATGGCGACCATTAATGTGTCCTTTTGATATTACCATGCAAAAAGCTATCACTTATTTTGAGCTGTTTTTACCTACCATTCTTCCTCCAGAGTGCCATCACAAAGGTTTTAAGTAAGTTGCTTTGCAGCATTTTATACGATGTTCTATTTCATTTAAAGCTGATGTTTGTGAACTTGAGCTTTACTATCACATGTAATAATTATTATTGTACTGCCTTGATACTTTTTGTTTTGAATGGTAAATTTTAAAGAGACAAGATTTTATCAATTCACCTAAAAATTGCTTCTCTAGAAGCAGTAGTCTAGTGGGTTTTTTCTGTTAAAAGTATTTATTCAGTGAAGCAGTATTGTTCTATCAATATTGTTGCTTAATTTAGTTCTTGATAAAATTCTGATGCTAGAAATTCTGAAACTTCATTAATTTGTTGTACCAAATATAATAAAAACTCTGAAGCAAAATTATTTTGAAGTTCTGAGCCTTAACAAACCAATCCTCTTAGTGTCCTGATTTTGGTTCAAGTTCCAGGGCCTGTGTCCAGAAATTGTGAGGTTCTGTCAATTGCCAGAACCTCAAGAAAAGGAAAAAAAACTAATAATAATACTTGTAATAATAATGCCTTGCATTTTACAAAAATGAAAATAGCCTTGAAGCTATTCTAAGCTTTAGGGGCCTGTTGGAATGCTTTGCCACATGCAGAAATCTGACTAAGTAAGTTCCTGTCACTGATGTGGTTGAATAAGTTTGGCATCTTTGGCACACTTAGTGTAATGTGTAACTTGTTAGTAATGTAATATTAAATTTCAAAGTTTAAAAAATAATACAGTGAATTCAAGTTTTTTAATCTCCTTGTGACAGCTTGGATTCAGTCAAGGCTTCTTATCAACACTTCACATATCCATGCAGAAACCCCAAGAAACACTTTGTTCTAAAAAGCAGATAAGCAGAAGTATAGTTTAGTTTTCCATACAAAAATGTTGTAGAAGGAGTTGTTGAGCTAGATTTTTTTTTCCACAAAGGAAAGGGAGAACTAGGAGAACTTGGATGTAGAAGGTGTAAAGATTAGCTTCTAATATGGATCTAGGTAGCAATGGTTTTGAAAAGTTATTTTAATGAAAAGTAATGTGGGCTGGTTTTTCTAACTTAGAAAGGATGGTATGTCATATTGGATGACAAAGCCTTGTTAGCTTCAGAGGATATCCAGAGGAGATTGTTGAAAAAAGTAAATTGGGTGAGATTCAGAAAAAGACTCAATGAAGACTTGAAAAGGCAACTGCTGTGGATCCGCTACTCAGTACTGATGAACTTTCAAGGATTATAGGCAGATGGAAGAGGCCACTTACTGCCAGTCAGAGTCAAGGGAGGTAGCTGTACTAGAATGTACCAGAAACAATGTCAACAATATCCTTAAAGTAGACTATAGGTCAGGTGTTAGAAGCAGCCATGTAGATGTACTGGTTAGGTTAACATAACTTGAAAATGCAGTAGGAGGAAATTTAGGCTGCAATCTTATGCACAGAAAAATGTGTTGCAATGCCCTTTTAATTTCAAGTTGCAAATATCTTGAGAAAGAGTTGGAACATAAGTTATCATGCCTTGTTTACTAGTAAATAATTTTAGCTAAACAAATCAACAGGAGCTTGCTTACTTTGTGAAATCAACAGGAGCTTCCTTACTTTGATGTGTTTTAAATGGGAAAAAGTTCCAAAGCTATGGCACTATATTCTTCATCAAATACTGAGAATTTCCAAAAGTCCTTACCCTATTATTTTTGTTAGAAAAGTATGCTTACAGAGACTGGACAGGACTGTATGACAAGTGTCTAAGAAAATTTTAGGCTGATGAGGCAAGGCACATTTTTCTCTGCTCTGCCGATTATGGGAATATTATGGTCGAAAAGGCAGCTGGGTGTGAGATCCAAACTGCCAAAATTGTCTCTGGAACAGATATTGCCCAAAGGTGCTTGAACACCTGATTTTTATGAGTAGACTGCAGAATTTGATGTTTTGTAGCCACTACTTCAGTTGTGAATTATGGGTTCCATCATGCTCTCAGCCATAAATGCAGCCTTTCATATACTTGATCAAACCTCAACTTTTAAATCAAACCTCATCTTTTTAATTTCTTCAGAGCTTTACTTTTTGAAGTGTTTACTTCAAAATTCAGGAAAATTGAGTCGCTGATTATCTCTAATTAATGGATGAAATTTCGTGGTGTGGTTTAAGGGTTATCTGGAATCACAAAAAAGAGGATTGTGGACTGCAGGTTACCAATCCAATCTAAGCTATGCTCTTGGAAGCCTGTGCTGTAAGACTTCCAGAGAAGACTCACTAGAAAAAAGTTGCAGCATGAAGAGAAGTAGACTGTCTCTATGAATTTCCTCTGCAGGCAAGAAAAGGACTTGAGATCACTCATGTATTCCCTACAATTGTTCATGAGGACATCATAACACAGTAATCTGTGGTAGCATTCGAGCTGTGGGAGACAAGGGAATAACTATTTCTTTTCTCAAACTGCAGTCATTGCCTTCACAAAGACGCTAAGTTTGAATAATTCCTGTTCTAACCACTTTTGGAAAGTGTTAGTTGTTTTTCAGTTATTAAGAATATTTGAATCAACACATTTTATAGCACTGGATGAGTTTTCTTCATTATGTAGCAGAAGAAGTTTTTCCATTTTTTTTCTGTTGAAGTAAACAGCAAAAGAGTAATTAGACTTCTATTTTGGAATGTTGCAACTAAATTAAGGGTCCAGACGGATTTGAAATAAGATTCTGTAATTAGTTATAAGAATCTTTCCCATCGGAAAATGCTTTTGTTTTGAATTCTGTTTTTTAAAAATAGATAGGATGAAACTTTGAAGGTTGGATACTAAAGAAATCTAGAAAGAACAAGGATTACAATTAAAGGAAAAGAACACTTAATTTTGCCTTATTAATATAAATGGGGCAAAATATTTAACATTGTACACATTGAAGGATATTTTTGATCAATGGACTCAGAAGTTAATTTTAAAAATGCCTACCTCTAAAGAATGAGGGTTAAAAAGTTGCTTTGAGTTTTGGAAGTTTTATGAGGCAAGAATGAAATTGATCTGAAAGTGATTTAAAAATTCCAAGTACAAGAATTATATGGAAAAGATGAACATGCAAATGAAAGTAGCTGATTTCTTAACAATTAAAAGAGATTTACAAATAACAAATCAAGAGTGGTCTAATGATTAAGGCACAAGGCTAGAAAGCAAGGGATCATGAGTTCAAGTCCCACCTTAACTATGAAAGCCAGTTGGGTAACCTTGGGCCAATTCTCTCTCAGCCCAGTGCACCTCACAAGGTTGTTGTGGGGAAAACAGGAAAAGAAGGTCTGTTGGATATGTTTGCTGCTTTGAGTTGCTTATGTAAATAAATAAAACTTCTCTATAGTGGATTTACAAAAGAGACTTGTTAAAGGATGGAAGGCTGAGTCGACCTTGAGCTGGTCACATTTGAGCTTCTGGCTAGGAGCAGAGTCAGCCTGCAATACTGCATTCTATGGCTGTGCCATCAAGGCTCCTGAAAAAAATCCTGAAAAAAAAATCAAATTCTTGGGACATTATTTGAAAGGATTAAGATTATTAGAAGTCAAAGAGGAAATATAAAGTTGATAAAGATTAAAATAGATATATTATTAATTTTTATAACCCTTAATGGACACTTGCTGATCAGGATTGAACAATGAGGTTTTAAGGATTTGTTTATATATAAGAGATGAGATAAAGGAAGATTTCTATTTTAAGATAAGGTGATATGTTACTAAATTTGTTTATGCTTGTGATGAAGGGTGAAGTCATATCTTTACAAATTTCATTTTCTTTGCTATTTTTTCCTTTTCTGTTTTTCTTTTCTGATCCTTTTATTTTCTATTTTAGTTAGTTCATTTTATTGTCATTGCACCAATGAAATTAAATGCCATCTTCAGTATGCATTATAACTATAAAAATAAAACTCAAACACACATTCTTCTCATTCTATATAATTGAACTGAAAACCCGATATTGCATTAATATTGCACTATACAGTAGAATTCAATGTAGTTACTGCTCTGGGATAGAAGCTGTTTTTCAGCCTATTATCCTGTACCATTTGTCAGATGGTAATAGTTTAAAAAAGGGGTTCCCAGGATGAGATGGATCTTTAAGAATGTTTTGAACTTTCTTAAGGCAGAGGGAGCTATAAAGCTCTTTCAAAGAGGGAAGTGGACAACCAATGATCCTCTGGGCCAGTGATCACTAACCAGCGGGCTG
This sequence comes from Laticauda colubrina, assembly GCA_015471245.1. Classification (NCBI taxonomy): domain Eukaryota; kingdom Metazoa; phylum Chordata; class Lepidosauria; order Squamata; family Elapidae; genus Laticauda; species Laticauda colubrina. The sequence goes on along the minus strand of BLBF01000018.1, from coordinate 59,797,373 downwards.
GGAACCACTAGTGGCCCACGAAAACATTTTGGTATTCCACAGAGAAATGTCATCCCCAAAGCAATTAATCCAGGCTGTGCAGAAACACAAGGCTGTGCCGCCTACATGGCCCGCTGGGAACACAAGGCTCGCGTCACTTGCATTGTACACAACATGAAGTAGTATGGGGAGGGGGAAAAGGACAGAGGTGGGGGGACTTGCCCCACATGCCTTGCCTGGCCACCGGGCTGCTTCTTTCCACTTCTTTCTTCTTCTACTTTTGGTTGCATGCAATGAAAGCAGCAAAAGTCTTCCTTTCTCTCCCCCAAACTCCACCAGAAATGAGTCTTTGGGAACTTGCAAGGCATCCTGCTTCAAGAAGCTGCGCCAGTGCGACAAGTCTCACAGAGGCTCATTTCTGGTGGAGTTTGGGGCATTAAAAGAAAGACTTCTGCTGCTTTCCTTACATGAAGCCAAAAGTCTCTCTGTCTGTCTGTCTGTCTCTCTCTCTCTCTTTCTCTCTCTCTCTCTCTCTTCCTCCCTTCCCCTGAGAACAGAGCTGGAGATGGTATCCTGCGATCCCAGGTAAAGAATGATAGTTCGGGAGGAAAATGGGGTGGGGAATTTTCCTGCGGACTTTTTTGGGGATTTTCCCAGGGTCTCTGGTCCATGGGATTTAAAATTATGAGTTTGGTGGTCCCTGAGGTCCAAAAGGTTGGTGACCCCTGCTCTAGGCAAAGACATTAACCCTCTGGGGTGCTGTCCTATTTGCCACTGTGCAGTTGGCAAACCATACACAGGTGCAGTAAGTTAAAATACTCTCTGTGGTTCAGTGGTAGAAGATCACCAGCAGTTTTTCATTCAGTTGTTGTTTTCTGAGAAGTCTCAGGTAGTATAATCTCTGCTGGGTCCTTTTGAGCAGTCCTGCAATGTGAATTCCCCAGGTCAAGTCCTCTTTTATGATAACACTGAGAAACTTTAAAGCTGGCCACTTTTCTTTTTTTAGTTTGTATTTTTATTTTTAATTATACTTTTTAATAACATTACCATTAAAAGTTTGTACAATAATTATTTCCTTTCTCAAATTCTACAGTCAGCAGTATGGCTGGAGACTTGTTAGATGTAGGTAATCTGAGTGGCCTTAAGTGGGCTAATTTTGAACATCGTTTTTCTTCACTAGGCATTATAAAATCACTTTCATAAAATATAGGATTATACCCACACACGTTTTTGAAATCTATAATATACTAAGTAGGTATTATTAGATATTGGGAACAAATTGTTTTCACATATTAAAATTCTGTTGGTGGGATTTCATTGTCTTTCAGGCTCTGGTTTGATGAATTTCTAGGTCTTTGGGTTTCAGTTCAAAATCTTCCACAATGGGAGGGGGTAAGTAATGTGCCCAACCTATTTTCCCCATTTCTTTTTACTACAAAGATATATAGATAATTGGACTAGAAATAATGGTGCCTTGAAAGATTGACATAATTTTAAAATTTTAATCTTCTATTAGTTGTACAATTATAGGTTTTGGCTATTAATTGTCATGCTGTGCAGGAGTTCTTTTTTGTTTGAATGCTGGGGTTCCTTTAGACTGAAAATCCAAACCCGAGCCTAATTATTATAACTTATAAATCTATCAAATCACACCAATAGGGATATTGTGCAGATACAATATTATTTATCATTATCTTTATAATGACAACAATGATTTATATCCATAATATAGTCATAATGGCCATCTTGAACGGTTTTGCCTTTATAATGTCATAATCTTATAATTTACATTTTTTAAATCTTAAATTAATTTCAACATTTTTATGTTAGTTTTATACATGGTTTTATATGCTGATTATATTGAAAACTTCCCAGAGCCTGTCTTTGAGGAAGATGGATGGATTAGAAATATGTAATATAAATAAACAAATAAATCTGTAATAATAAATAATAAACATTTACTTCTTGATTTATGACTGTAATTTTGCCCAGAATTACATTCATAAGCCATTGCAGTCAATAAGCACATGACCAGATCTAATTTTATTACAATTTTGTGGCAGTTGTTAAGCAAGCATGAAGATCCTTAAGCGAATTCATTTTTACTCAGTGAGTGATTTTTGCTGGAAACCAGAAGCAAATGTTTTTACAAAAACCAGGAAAAAAAAACACTGGCCCTTTTTGAGCTGCAGTGCAATCATCTTCTCAAACACCTCCAGAAAGGGAAGATTGGAGATAGTAAGAAAATTATCTAATAGGATGGCCTTTTAGGAAAAGGATGAACCACAGCCTCCTTGAAAAGTTAGGTCACTACCTCTTATTGCAGAAAAACATTAATCACTGCCAGAATCCACCTATATGTCACCTCCTGGGTGACAGGAGAAAGAGAAATTCCTCTTTCTCATAATATTTCTCTATTTGTAATTGTTAATGAGGTTAGGTCTTTGTAAACCTTGGCCTTGGTGAATCTAGATTTTCGTCTGACATAATGGGATAGCTAGTAGGTATTTAGCAGTGCAGTATAGAATCCTAAACAAGGCCTAATTGAAATTTGTCTGTTACAAATTCATTTGGGAGAAATCTGTTTAGAGATTTCAGTGTTATTACTTTCTGGTTGTACATTTTCTAGTTTTTGTGAAAAATCTGTGGCTTTCTTGATTTTGCAGAATGGTAGCTCCCCAACAGCTTCAAGTCAGGATTTAGCAAGCACTTGAAAGCCACATGTTCATCATCTTAAGTATATTATCTCTGTCCCAGTTTTATTATTTTAATTTCCAATTAACCAAACATTCTTCTCCAGAATAGTTTTGACAGGATCCATGTGTGGGGATGCGTTCAGCTCTGTTCAGCTGTTTATCATCTTAAATATATTATCTCTGTCCCAGTTTTACTATTTTAATTTCCAATAAACCAGAAGGTCTTCTCAGTCCTGTTTATACATCTCAATATTATAGTTATTCCTTTTTTTTCTTTTTATTAACTCACATCTTACCTGCTATCCTTTTCAACATCTGAGTGATAATCTGGGGCTATTGTTGTTCTTTTTGGCTCCATTTTTTCTCTGAAGGAAACCAGTTTGCCAATTTTACAGGAATGTCTTTGGTTCAGACACTCACCTTTTTTATAAGTCTGTATAAAAACATGAAAAATACTTATTTGATTTACTGTACTGTTTACTTGTAAAATGTTCATGTTATTTCTGTCTATCTGTTCATTGTTCAAATTCTTGCAACTTTTATAGCTATTAATTTTGTTATGGTCACTGGTTTGCAGCTTCTCAGCTGCTTTATGATCCCGTGGTACATGATAAATATTCTGATCTACCTCTTGAAGAAAACTACAGAAAAAAGCAGGAATAAACCTTAATACTACACTGAGTGTTGATGTTGTATCATGAAAATGTGGTCTGTGCTTTTTTCTCTTTAGCATCTGGTCAACCTTTTTGCACGTTTGGCCACTGATAACATAGGCTATATCAACTGGGATCCCTATGTTCCAAAGGTAATATTTAATATGAAAATACTACAAATATTAATGTGGCAAGTGCTTTCCTTGTCAATAAAACATGCAGTTTTAATTCATTCTGTAGGTGTCTCTATCTGTCTCTTTCTCTCATTATTTTATTTCTGAATATAAAAACTGTGTACCCTAACTTTACATTTAAAATCATTTATCTTTGTCAACATAGTTGGAAAGCTGTAACATATAAATTTTTGAGATTAATGTTAAACTTTTTATTAGAAGGGCAGAATTTTTTATTCTATGTCTTCCTCTATTAAATTTTTCTTAACTATGTTTAAGTCTTTATTATATTTTAAGGATTTTTGTTTATATATAAAAATATAAGCAAGAGTGTTATTTCTACTAATCTATTCCTTTTAAAGTATGGTAAAATTATCACATTGGGGCCTTGGATGTTAATCTACCATCATGATATTTGCTGGGATTCCTGTTTCTTGCTATAAAGAATAAAACTTTTAAAGAATTAATTCCCAGCTGCAGGAATGTGATTGTAATGGGGAAAACAGTAACCTGTTATTTTTATAATTTTTTAGCAGCTATGGCATCTGTCATGTTTTATAATTTAATTTCTGTAAACTGAAGCTAATTTATTCCTTAATTACAGATTTTGTTGCAGTTTTAAAATTCATTGGGACTATGATTAGCTTCTCTTCTCTCTCTGAACAATAATATTGAGAGCTGGGTCATCAGATTTAGTGTCCAGAGAAGAAACCAATTTTGCAACGAATACTTGATTCACTTAGAAGAAAATATGTAGTCAGCTAATTGAATTTCTTTAGCAAGTTATGTAGATGCTTTCCAGATGTTTTTGGCATGTATGCATGCCTGTCAACAATTTGTCAAGATGTGAAAGTGGCTGCTGTGCAATAGCAATTGTGCATGAACAGAGAGACATCTCAATATAGATTGCTAAAGCAGAAATTTCAGTTTTCCATCATATGAATTTAATGTGGAGAGTTTCCTGTTAGTTCTGTGACAGCAGCAATGCCTTTTAATCAAGAAAGGTTAATAAAATGAGTATTTTGGAGATTGGATTTTGAATATGGAGGGTTTCAGTAGTGTGATTAATTTTATGACAAAATTGAAATATTCACAATATAGTTTTGTTGTTTAATTTTCCAATGTCCTTTTCTGCAGATATTTACTAGAATACTGCGTAGCTTGAATCTTCCAGTAGGAAGCAATCAGATGATGGTTCCACGATTTCTAACAAATGCTTATGACATAGGGCATGCAGTTATATGGATCACAGCTATGATGGTAATATCTTTTTCTTTTTCTTAAGGACATTGAGGAAGCTGTATAGTTATGTAGAGATGTAAATAAGTCAATTTATTTGACTTTTAAATTAATTACTACTTTAATGAACATCATGAAAATAAGCCAGAGTTCAGATGGATAATTTATTTTTAAAAAGTCTGAATTACAATATTTGGAACTATTTTTCTACTGTACACAAAATAGCAATAACTGCTTTACAGGAAGCATATGTCCTCAGGATGGTTCATAAAGATCTCCAGGAGAAATCATGGAATATCTCTGTCCCTTCAGTTTTCAATGTTGAATGTCCCTTCAGTATTCAAAAGAGAGCTTTAGAAGAAATGATCAGCACACCTTAATTACATTTTGACTATAATTTGCTAGTATGTGGAAGGCAGATAAATTTTTCTGTATTAGTATGGGGATGGCAGACAAATTACTCTGACAACTTGTTAGTTAAATATTATTGGATAATTGAATTTCAGTTGCTTAGCTATGTGGCTGTTGTTTTCTGTTATAGATAATTAATTGTGAGGCCATGGCCTTTATCCCCTTATCTGTATATGCATATTATTTCAAAATAGAGACTTGTCTTCACTTATTTGTTCAGTAACTGTTCAAAGGTATGATAATGCTGAAAAAAATAACTTTACAGCCTATTTATGATTTTCACAGCATCCCTTGGTCACTATTATAATTAATACATGTTATCTTTTGCCTAACCTGTGTTTTTTCTCCCTCACCACCTTTGCAGAACAGAGAGATTGGAGAAAAAGGGATTGTAAGACAGTAGGCAGTTTGTTCTTCTAGAAAGGAATACGATCATACCTAAAGCGGGAAGGGATCAGGCAAAGGAAAAATTGCCTACAGAAGTTGCTTGTTTTTTCTCTCCCCCCTCCCCCGAGGAGAGATCAGAGACATAGGACTTTCCTAATCCTTTCATATAGTGTGCCCATGTCTCCCAGCCTGTTTCCAAGCATGATTGTATTGCTTTTGATATGTACAAGACAATAATTAGGCACTTGAGCATTGCACAGAAGTGGTTAGGAGGGCAATTGAGGTAAGATGGCTGGCCTATGAGGTGTAAAACTGAGTAGTTTTGTCTCTTTCCAGCCAGAAAGCACAGTTGCAGACATGTAATTTCCCATTTAGCAAAGCTTTGCTTAAGGCAGAATTGCTGGTTCCAATTAAGTGAGGGCTGCCTCGACTGGCAATCATGTGACTGAGGGAAACTACCAAAGTTGTAAATTTTGACATTGGTTTTAAAGTTACTTTTTCAGATCCATTTTAAATTTAAACAGTCACTGAATGAGACAGTCAGTAAGAAAGGTATCTGTACATTTCATTTGGTGTAAAGATCTTTTTTCTACAATGAGAATAGATCACCAGCCTACCCAAGCAATAAAAAAGAAAGGGAGTTTAAACTTATCAGAGAAGATGTCGTTATTCAACCCTTTTCTTTTATTTATATCTCCTTGAATTTTGTTTCTCTGAACTTTCCACTGGCTTGACTTTCAAAAACTACAAAAGAAAGATTTCCCTGGAAATGATATCAGAAGACTTTATAGAATGCTTCTGGAATGTGTAGGAGAGAGATACACACACAGAATGTCTGTCTCAATTGTAGGGAAATATTTTCACATTAATATACACATTTAGAGAAATTGTGTGTATTATCACAGATCCTAAAGTAGTATATTTTAAATATTGTCAATGAAAAAGAATAACTCTTGATTTCTAGGACCTTATTAACAAGAAAAATTGTATGAATTATATTAGATTGTAGAGGCTATGATACCTTTTGATATCTATTTTACAATTAACTTAGATTATAACTTTGGCTTTCTGGAGTAGAATATCATCCTTCACATATTGCTACATGTGCTACATGGAAGCCATTACTTTGATGTCTAAAAAAGATAGGCATTTTAAACTGAATTTAAAATGGCACTATAGCAATAGCACTTAAACCTATATACTGCTTCACAGTGCTTTACAGCCCTCTCTAAGCAGTTTACAGAGTTAGCATATTTTCCCCGACAATCTGGGCTGAGTCAAGCTTGAGCCAGTGAGACCCAAACTGCCAAACTGCTGGCAGCTGGTGATCAGCAGAAGTAGCCTGCAGTACTACATTCTAACCACTGAGCCATTGCTCAGAATTGTATTTTATTAAATAGCTATGTTCTCTCTGTTTTTGGATAGGGTGGACCAAGCAAGCTTGTACAAAAGCATTTGGCTGGATTATTCAAAAGTATTGAATCTTTCTATCATCCCTCAAATAATGGTCGCTGGTTGGTAAGTATATGTTATTCTTCTCTTTAAATCTTGACATCAAGACCTTAAATATTGTATTGGTATAGAATTTTGTCAAACCCATTTTTGACAAAGGCACTAGTTTCAATTAAATGTCCATTCTAAATATGATTTTAAAACATTCTAAAACATCACCAATTCTTCCACCTCCATAATACTAACAGTATACATAATGCTTATAGGAAACAGAGTTAACTCATTTGCTTTTCTGAAGAAATTATGATCTACAAATGGATACAGAACTATAAAAAAGATGAGGAGTAGAAGCTGGTGCAGTTATGACAAGAATATGCACCTGTTTTTTGTCAAATAACACAGAGAAAAGGTGAATATTGAAGAGGTTCTTGAAGGGAGAAAGATGTGTCATTAGAGTGGCATTCTGTTTCCAAATATGAGCAATACCAAAGATGAAAAGATCAGAAAAGCCAGAAATGTAATTTCTAAAAAATGTTATAGTTATCAAAATCAGTGTTCAATTCTTCTACTATCATTTGTGTAATAGGCAATAATAGCTAGATGAAACTATAAAGAATATTAACCATGTGAAAGGTTGGGAAAGATATAATACAGTTGTTTACTGAGCCTGAAGAATAATTGTTAGCAATATTGGACAGTACTTATGAGGCTTTCCTTTCACTATAGCTAAAAATTATGTATGAATCAAGCATAGTAGATTTATATAGCCAACAGCAAATTGAAGGGAATTTATAGCTTCTTTCTGGTGCTGTGGACTATATTAAAAGCTGAATAGCGTTATGCCTGATCCAAAGTTTTTTTTTTAATTTCAAAACCTGTACAGTGTCCAGTTCAGTGAATTTTACAGTTGATGATAAGCTAATCAATGAAATTGTTAAATAAATTGTTAAATAAATAAATTAAATGAGTTAAATGTATTTTATTTCTTCAGAAATTGCTTTGGAATATACATTCATACATATACATATCAGGGGAAAAAATACTAAGGCTAGTCTTTTCATGCGATGCATCATTCATGAAAGTTCAAGATACAAGAGTAGTTCTTCCACTCAAAGCTGTCGTGCTGATTCAGCTGCTGATGCCATGTAGGTTCAGAGACATCATCTGTGGACCAAGTACATGGGTTGTTATTGCTTTTAGTTAGGGATTAGAACTACCTTGATGCTTGATAACAGTCTGCTTGTCATAATGTTAAGATACAGGCATTGAAGTAGGAAGTATGTAAAATAAAAGCTATTTCAAAATCCAATGAAGCATCAGCTCTGCCTTTGCTCCCATTTAAAAGCCCCACTGCCTGCCTGCTAGTTTGCCCATTTGTTGTTTATGCTAATGAGCTCTCCCCCTAAATTGTTTTTCAGTGGAAAAAGGTACAAAACTATGCAACACCCTCTATTACCTCAGATTAGATTAGACTTCTATATTAGAATGCGGAATATGGTTGGCAGAGCTGAATGCCTGCTTACCTTCCATTCAGACTTGCTGCTGCTGTCAATAGAGGAATTTTATCTAGTGAATGAGTTTTGGGTGGTGGGTGTCACATGATTGAGGAAGTATGGGAATATCATCTGTTTCTCACAGTAGACAACTATCTATTATAAGAGCACCAAGAAAAGAATGGAATAATATTATTGTTCTGCAGTGTTATAAGACGGATACTGCTGTGCCACAACCTCCCTGACATCAAATCCCAACTCTTTATTAAAGGTTCTGGTCCATCTCTCATTATGCACAATACATAAAATACATTCAAAACAGACAGACTTAAATGAATAACCATCTAGATTTACTTTGTTTAATGCACAGAATATAGAAATTAAAAGAGTTTGGGTTCTTTTTCTTCGAATTAACTGGAATGAATTTTGTTGCCTTTCTTTGGTAGAATAAGCTAATGAAGCTACTTCAGCGTCTTCCCAGTAGTATAGTCAGAAGACTGCATCGTGAGCGCTATAAGAAGACGAGCTGGCTGACTCCTGTGCCTGATAGCCATAAGCTTTCTGATCAGGACATAACAGAATTTGTAGAATGTATTATACAACCTGTCCTGCTGGCAATGTTCAGCAAAACTGGAAGTTTAGAGGCAGCCCAAGCTCTACAGAATCTTGCACTAATGCGTCCTGAGTTGGTAATCCCACCAGTACTTGAAAAGTGAGTACTATCTAAAAGCCAGAGAAAGTTTATCTACTTTTTAGTTGACTAGGAAATGATATTCTAGGTCAGTATTTTTCCAAACCTAAACCAGTATTTTCCAAGTGTATGGATTTCAGCTTCCAAAATTCTTAGTCACAGCCATATTGGCTCTGGAATTCTGGGAGTTGAAGTCCACATACCTCAGAATTATTTGTATTAAATCATTGTCTTTTTGCTGCAATTTTTAACACTCAGGATGACAAGAGAATCTAGATTTACTGTTTGTATTTACTTTTTGAGATGTATGTTTTAGTTTATACTCTAACCTTTTATTACGTATTTTATGAGTTTACTTTTAAAAATATTCATGCTACCAAAACACAGAACTTTTGACAAAATCAAAGTTTAGGTATACATTTCCTCACTTTGAAACTATTACTCTTCCATTTTTATTGGCTTAAACAAGAGCAAATACCATTTAAGAGGTAGAAAAAGGTGGCCTTGACAGCATATCTTCTCTGCACCCTAGAGTTCCTCAAACATACATATGGTCAAACATTCTGGGTCCTTTTTGAAATTGACATTTTAACGAAAAAATGGGTTTATTTTGCAAATTCTTAAAACACCCTTTTATATTTTAAAACTCCTGAAATTTCTTCTCTAACTGTTCCTTTTTTTCGAATGGAGTCTTCCACATATTCCACAAAGCTTGATATATGGCCTTTCAGTCAGCAGACATTAAGAGATTTACAATCTAATTTCATTTTTGTTGTTTCTTAATGTTATATTGTATATTTAGTAGAAAATGTATTTGAAATCCAATCTTATTCTGGTTTTTTACATTTCCTAAAGTTTAGTCATTGAAACATAGTACTAGTTAGAACTTTTGCAAGCGGAGTAATGTAATATCAAAACTGGAAAAGCTAGAAAAATGGTTTGGAGAGGCCTGAACATAGCCCATGTCTGGCTATGAACTTATAAGCACTTGTAAGTAAAATATTCAAACTGATAAAATATTTTGTTATTTTTTTTTTGTTCATAGAACATATCCCGCACTAGAGACATTAACAGAACCTCATCAGCTGACAGCTACATTAAGTTGTGTCATTGGTATAGCTCGTAGCCTGGTATCTGGGGGCAAGTCATTTCCTGAAGGTCCAACACATATGTTGCCTCTGTTGATGAGAGCATTGCCTGGTGTGGATCCAAACGATTTTAGCAAATGCATTGTGAGTGTAATAATTTCACATTATTACATTGTGTTATGTTGCAGTTAGATCTCTTATGTCACCTAAGAGGTGACTACAGTTTTCCATAGATTTCTTTCTTTCGTATTTTAACCTTTCCCTTACTGCTTTTTTTTGAGCATCTATTTGGCTGCCTTTATTTCTTCCTCCTTTCATTTGCAGGGGTAGAGCATACAACAGGAGGAGCAAATAAGGCATAAGTTAACTGCAGTCTTTTCCAGTTTATGTGCTTTCTGCAAAATCACAGTTGATTCCTCAGCCTAATTTAAATTTCTCCTCGCACCATCAGGATTCTCTGCTATCCCTGATCTTAAAAATCATTTTTAAATCATTTTTAAACTATGACCTGCTACAAAGTAAAGTATAATTTTTATTTTACAGGAAACCCCCCATTCTCCTATGAGCTGTTCAGAGCATCCAGTAGTGGGGAGGTGCTTAGTCTCCGCATTCACAAGCTGAGCTTGATTTGTGGAATGCTCCTCCTCCACCACGTGACTCCTCAGCATTCCCCAGTTTTTGCTTAGCCTCGTGCGAGACAGGCAGTGCTTTGGATACTTCCTTGACTGAAACAGGAATATTAGCAGGTTTGATTGCAATTCGGTTTTCCTTTGGTTTTCTTTGTCTTTAGCCTTCAATCCTTATCAGTCTGAGAGTCCGGTTTAAGGGAAGCGCTGTTCGCGCCCCCCCCCCCCAAAAAAAAAGAGGTGGTGGGAGGCTTTTGAAGCTGCTCTGCTCCACCTCCCCACAGATAAATTTTTCTTATCTCTGCCAGTTTTGATTGCCGCTGTGTCTTTATTCTGTTTGCTTGCTCGCGGCTTGATATTTAATTTTAAAAGTCGTATCACCTTTACCCCGGGAAGCTGCTGCTGAGAAGCACGCAAAAAGACTTTAACTGCTGGAGGCCATCTTGAGTGCCACCTCGTGGCTGCGTGCCACCTCGTGGCTGCGTGCCTTGTCTGTCTTCCCTGAGCTGTGAGGTATTTTCTGCTTGAAGCAACAGAATTCCTTCAGGATTCTGAGAGTTGTTTTACCCTTGTTTTGGATACCTGCACTCAAGGATAATTAATTCGCTTTTAAAATTGTTGGCTTAACCCTCACAGCCTTATTCTCAGTGGCACAGCAGCAAGCACCTAGGCCAGTGTCCACCTGTGCAGGGAAGCTGCTGAAGGCCCTTACAATCATCAATCCGGGCCTTAGGCGTTCGCTATTTGGCTAATTGGATTACTCATTAATATTGGTTGCTTTATTATTAATATTGGAATATACATATATCACTACTCATAGGAGCAATTACAAAGCAATTATAGCAATAATACTGACAGACAATGTAACAGTTGAAGCTCACATAAACGAGCAGGCAAGCACACAATCGAAGCAGCTAATGTGGGAAGCGGAGCGCCTGTGTCGCTGGGCAGAGAACAACATACTTTCCATCAAGGCAGAACACATTTAGGGTCTGTCAAATGCACAGGCAGACTGGCTAAGCAGGGCCACGATAGATCAATCAGAGTGGCGCTTCAACCCATCTCTGTTTCAAGAAGTGGCATGGACATTTGGTCAGCCGGTGGTGGACCTTTTTGCTTCCCCTCTCAACACTCAGCTCCCGAGATTTTTTTCCAGGTACCCATCCCAAGGGGCGGAGAATTTCAACTCCCTCCACTGTAGTTGGCCCCGGGTCTCCTGTATGTATTCCCTCCACTTCTGCTGGTTCCCAAGGTCATCCAGAAGTTACTAGACAAGAGAGCGGAATTACTTCTAGTAGCAACTTACTGGCCAGATGGCCATGGTTCACAGACCTCCGCAAGTCTCTTGGTAGCTCCCCCCTGGAGAATTCCGTCAGACAGAATTTCATTAACTCAGGGGCCCCTTCAACATCCGGACTCTCAGTGGTTACAATTGACCGTCTGGAGGTTGAACGGAGTGGTTTGAAGGGCGGAAAGCTCTCCAATAGAGTTATTGACTCTATCCTAGCTGCCAGATGCCCCTCAACAATTCGCATTTACAACGCCACATGGTCCGCCTTCTGCAAAAGGGTGTAGTAAGTTTCAAATTGATCCTGCCTCTCCCTCTGTCGCTCAGACTCTAGAGTTTTTACAGGAAGGACTTGATAAGGGATTGTCACTTAATACGTTAAAAAAAAAAAGCAGGTGGCAGCCTTGGCATCAGTTCTCACTTGCGAGGGCCTCAGTTCTCTTTCATATCATCCATACATAAGGTTTTCCCTCGAGGAGCCTCCAATTTATGCCCTCTAGCAGTGCACCATTATCCCATCTGGGACCTTATCAAGGTCCTTGTGGCTCTGACTAAGGGACCTTTTGAACCTTTGAAAACGTCAAGTCTCCACTTCTGACATACAAAATAGTTTCCCTTGTAGTGATCACTTTCACTCGTCGTGTTTTGGAAATTGCAGCCTTGTCCATCAGACAAGATCTCTGCAATTTCATGCTGATCGAGTGGTTCTTCGCCCCAATCTCACATTTATGCCCAAGGTCAATTCGGCCTTTCATAGAACACAAGAGCTTATTCTTCCAAATTTTTGCCCCAGTCCATCACGGGATGGAAAGAGAATGGCATAAGTTTGATGTGAGGTATGCACTGCGAATATATCAAGCGTACAGTGGTTTTTAGGAAATTGGAGGCTTTATTTGTGTTCTTTCAGCCCAATACTGATATTGCATAGGTCTCACCATCTACGATAGGCCGTTGGATGTGGGCTGCAATAGCAAAAACATATCAGACCCAATCTCTGCAGGTGCCTAAGAGCATAACAGTTCATTCAACAAGGAGTGCAGCAACTTCGGCAGCTTGGGTCACACAAGCATCAATAACTGAAATCTGTCGGGCCGCAGCTTGGGCTTCCCCATCGCCCTTCATTAGACACTACAAAATTGATGTGTTTGCTTCTGCTGAGGCTTCCTTCGGCAGAAGAGTTCTGCAAAGGGTCCACAGAGACCAGGAGGAGATTCCAGACCAGACGAAGTCCCTCCCATAGGACAGGCCAAGCTTTGGAATGTCCCACTACTGGATGCTCTGAGCAGCTCATAGGAGAAAGGGCGTTGGTATTTACCTGATACGCCCATTCTCTTTGAGCTGTGGAGAGCATCCAGCCCCATCCTTTTTTTCTGTCTGGTGGGGTCCTGTTTCGGCCAATGAACTTTTTTGTATGTGAGGATGAGAGACTTTTTTCTCTCGTCTTCGGCAAAACTGGGGAATGCTGAGGAGTCACGTGGTGGAGGAGGAGCGTTCCACAAATCAAGCTCAGCCTTTGAATGCGGAGACTAAGCACCTTCCACTTCTGGATGCTCTTCACAGCTCAAAGAGAACAGGCGTATCAGGTAAGTACCAACGCCCTTTTCAATATAATTAAACGTTGCATGGCTAAAAATTCAGCATTTTTATGTACGCCCAGCTGCCAGAATAAAAGAAAATAGTAAGGTGACAAGAATACGGAATTTACTGGGAATTTAGGGCAGATGATGGCAAGCATTTGTGTGAGATTCTGGTGACTTGTAGGGAAGCCCCCCACAGCCCTCCCCATGCTGTGAATGTGTTTTGCTTTTCAGTGTTAGCATGTTTAGCTGTGAATTCTTCTGCCTGGTGAGCCATTCACTGGATTTAAGCTTTGTTAAGATGGATTCATGGTTAGTAGTTAAAATACAAATCCTCTCTATTGTTTTGTATTCAGTTCCCAGGTCACAGTTTGCCTATAGATAGGAATAAACAACGGAACATAAAACCATAGGTTCAGAACTGTTTAGACATCACCTTTGCCCTACATTTGTGTTTGTTAGGTTTTAAAAAAACATTGCCAGTTTGCCTTCTGGAAAATGTATATTTATAACAAGCTGTGCCTGTCATGACAACTGTTTTATGAATGGGAATCTCCTTTTCCAACAGCTGTCAAGTAGTGAATGCATTGATTTTTTTTTCAAAATTCTATTCACCGAAAAAGGCTGGCAATCTCTGCTTTAGTGTATATGGAAATATGATTAGAAGAAGCTAAACACAGTTTAATTTTGCACTAGGTGTAATTTGGGTACCTGAGATGTGGGAATATCAGTTTTCCTTCTCCATAGAGTTTTGTCATACAATGTTTCAGATATTTGAAGTGATTTACATTCCTTTTCATATTAAAGTGTATACTTACTACACTGAAACTTGTTTGCATACTTTATTAGATCACATTCCAGTTCATTGCAACATTTTCTACTCTCATGCCTTTAGTGGACTGTTCATCAGTACTACAAGAGAGAAATGATCTCACAGAGGTATCAATTTTAAAAATTATTTCCTAAATTAAACTGCTTGTGAAAATGTTCAAGTACAGATAAATATAAAGAATGTAAAATAATATCAAAACATATATTTTGCTGCTTGTATTCTGTATCTATAAAATTAAGGTTTGCAGTTTAAAAGAAAACAAACTATTGGTCTAAATTTACTGACAAATTTGTTTTGTTTTTATTTATGTTCCCTTGATTTTGATGTTGGTATTTTAAATATTTACAGAAACTGAAATTTTATGTTTTGAATAATGCGAGAATTGTATAAACAACTAAATAAAATTTGGAAATTACATCATGATTTAGATGCAGTAGAAAAAAACTTTTCTTGTATTTTGAAACTAGGTGGAGAGAGAACTGTGCTCTGCTACTGCTGAATTTGAAGATTTTGTACTGCAGTTTATGGACAGGCAAGTAGTAATGGGAAGCAGAGCATGCTGGTTATGTGACAGCACTTTGTAATGGTTTGCACTGCAATTTTGTGTTCCATACTAATCTACATTTCTAGTTTGAAAGCTGTTCTGAGGGGAAAAAATATCAGAGTCAAAAATTGACAAAGCTGGTTAAATAGTTTGACTGATACTTTTTCAGCAAAGTTTATAGGCAACAGTATTTTTGAATAGGACATTTAGATATAGTCATGTGGCTGCTTTTTTTTTTTTTGTAATGGCCAAATACAATTAATTTTCCTCTCTCACCTTTATGATATAAAAAGCCACTTAAGATACTTAAACATCTAAAGAGTACAGTCATTTATCTCCTCTCATTTTACAGTTTTATAGTATGACTAATTTGTTTTGCTTTCTTGAATTCTTTTTTGGGGGGTTGAAAATCACTTGAAACACTAATTGTTAATCTATGAAATTAAAAAAGACAATAATGATAATAAATATTAAATAAATAAATAGCTCACAAACTTTTTTATTAGACTGCAAGTCCCATTGCTTATGAGTTGGTAAAAATAAAAAAGAATTTATTTCTGGTCTTCTGGATTTTGTTGCCAGAAATGATTGAGGTAACATGTGCAAATTTTGTAGCATATTATTAAAAATAATATTCTACTTCAGCCCATACAAACAACAACAAAAATTGTAATGGTTTCTTGTTTTATTAATTATGTTACTTGACCGTTGTTTTTCTGTATAGATGTTTTGGACTCATAGAAAGCAGCACATTGGAGCAAACAAGAGAGGAGACAGAAACAGAAAAGATGACTCATTTAGAGAGCTTAGTGGAACTAGGACTATCTTCCACATACAACACAATCCTCATACAGTGCTCAAAAGACATATTTAAGGTATTTTTCATCAAAGGGAGCACTTTCTATCTTAATTTTCATAAACCCAAAGCTTCTGAAACTCTTTAAATTTTAATCATGTTTGTTTGGAGTTTGACCAAATAAATATAATTTAAGCTACATTCATGGTGTAAAAAAACTGCACAGTGAAAATAAATACATTGATCTGGGATTCAAAGAACTTCTTCAGTTACAACCAAAGACTTGGTAATGCCTTAAAAGACTTCTTTATTTTGTTTTGTTTTAAAATGTCGCTAAGCCAACATTGAATTTGAAAAGTTTAGAAGATTAATATTTGGATTGGAGAGTGCCAGGAGATCTCAAAGCTGTAGGCTAAGACTGGGAAGGAAAAAAAGCCTGGAAGAAGGCAGTTGCAAACAATTCACTTTTTTTGCCAAGAAGATATATGACTATCTGAATAGTCACCAGAGTCAGTACAAAGGACCTTTTGCCTTTAGTTTTTTTAAAATGACATGCCACATCAGAATCTGTGAAGGTTGTCCCAGATTTAGAACTGAGTTGGAAAATAGCATAGCTGACTTGATACTAAGGCTAAAATCTCCTGCAGAAGCTATAGACATAGATTTTTAGGTCTAAACAGTCGTTTTTTGCAATCAGTACTAGACCATTGACTTTTATAATAGAAAATCTATATCTGGACAATGGTAGAACATTTATTCTGCTTACATTGTATACGCAGGGTTTTACTTTTTTGGGGGGGGGGGAGAACATTCAACCAATTAAATCATCACTAGTGTTTTGACATTGCAGCCCAGTTATAAATAGGATAAGAAAATGTAATTGATTTTGTGTGTGTGTGTGTGTAAGTAACCAATTGTGTCTTCCTGCTGGCTTCCCCAATTCTATGCTTGTTGGAGGCCAGCAGTGGTAGACAGACAGACAGACAGACTACACACACACATACTTTGCAGAATTCACTTAATGATGGCTTCTGGAACTGCTATCATAAGTCATGACATGACATCACAGTGTAAGACCACATGACAGACAATTTCAATTATTACTGTTAACCAAGGACTACCTGTATCGAGTTTAATTGTTGCTTCTCAAGATAGATTGCAAGTTGGCAAAGTTTAGTAGTAAAATATATTTATCTCTATTTCTCCAGGTATTTTTTTAGTTTGACATACAGTATTTTTGTTCCTCTGTACACAACTGATTAAAATGTAACTGATGTCTATGTTCTGCCATAGAAAGGAACACAATTCAAAGCCAATCCTTTTTCTTCTTAGCCTGTTCATTAATGCAGTAATATAATGTGCTGCATAATATTTTGAAAGTTGAATGGAAAGAATAGGACAGATTCAGCCTGAATCTAGGAAAATAGATACAATAGTAAATTCCTTTAAACTGTTGCTGCACACCTGGTTGATTCATAGGCCACAAACTAGATTGGAGCCGTGGTGGCCCAGTGGTTAGAATGCAGTACTGCAGGCTAACTCACTATTCCAGGAGTTCAATTCTAAATGGCTCAAGCCTTCCATCCTTCCAAGATCAGTAAAATGAGGACTCAAGACTGTTGAGGGCAACATGCTGATTCTGTAAACTGTTTAGAGAGGACTGTAAAGCATTATGAAGCAATATATAAGTCTAAGTGATAAAGCTATTGTTTGATTATATCTTGGTTTCTAGATGAGCTTATGTACAACTCCAATTAATATCAGTTCTTGCCAATGTACATATAATCCTTGGAAATCATCCAGGATATCATGATGAATGGTATCAAAAGCTGTTGAGGGACTTAGCAGAATCAGGTTAAACATGGATAACCTCAGAAGTCTCTGTGATTTCTTTTGGATTTCCCCAGCCTGCACCCAGCATTAAATTATAAATAAATATGAATGATTTTATCTCTCAGATGTTCTGCAAATTTATGTTAATAATCTCATAATTGATCTTCTGCCTCATTCTTCCCTACAAGGACACCTTAAATAAAGTTGACTATCCACAGATAAATATAGAATAGTATTGGCATTGTATGATCATATTTACACTTCATTGCCAGCATTGTTCTAGGTGGTTTTTTTGCTGTTTCAATATATTAAAGAGTACCTTGTAATCACCAGATAAGAAGAAGCCACCAAGGTACCATCATGATGAAGAGTTGAAGCCACTTCCTTGTTCTCCTTATTCTAAAGATTGATTAGGGTCATGAAAGATTTGATTATGACAAGGGACTGATGATAATGTCCCTTATCCTCAGATAATATAACAATTTTTCCAAGAGAAAAACAAGAGTTACCATATGGCCTTGTAGTCTACTAGGCCCATAATAACCTGGACTTGGTGACTCCTCCAGTAAAGATGGAGGTTGAAGTCCTTCTTTATCATGACAAAATTTATCATCAATCCAGTGGTGATATTCAGCAGTTACGGCATGGACACCATTATGTCCATGTGCAACAGAGACGACAGGACAATAGTAGCCATCTCAACTTGTCCCTCAAGCTCATCCTCACAATGATTCTCTGCATAGAGTTGCCTGTGTCTCAGAACGGTACTTCCTGATTCCTTAAGTATGACTCATAGAATTCATGCCAAAAAGTTTACCTATCACTAGTTTAAAAATGTTTAAATGCTGTCTTTTTCAACATGTTTTCCTTTTGATAACCATGCATAAACCTAAAACGGGAACAATGTAATTCTCAGGAATTGATGAATCCTGGTTTAATTCATAATTTATATTCTTTAAATTAAGATTCATAATTTGCCTATGGCACAATATTTCTGGTTTGGTCATTCATACATTTTCTTTCTTTTTGTTTTTGTATAGGTTGCCTTGGATAAGGTTTTCAATTTTGCTGTCTCAAATATTTTTGAGACAAGAGTGGCTGGTCGAATGGTGGCTGATATGTGCCGAGCTGCAGTGAAAGTAAGATTTTATTTTTCTTCTTCTCAGTTTTGTTGGCACTAGAATGTTTTGCCACTTGATCAGCCCTCTCCCTCTCCCACACAGGCTTTAGATAGAATATTCCTTATCTAGTTCTTAGTGTTTTTTTCCTTTGCAGAATCAAGGCCATTCAGTAGAAAAGATATGTTTTGTATCTTTGCTGTGGAATGCTCATTATTTTGTCAAAATATCTTAATGTAACAGTTGGTTCTGTCTGATATTTCAGTGCTGTCCAGAGAAGTCTTTGAAGCTTTTTGTACCCCATTGCTGCAGTGTTATAACACATCTCACTCTCAGTAAGTTTCAATGGTCTAACATAACTTGTTTATATATGTAGGTGTATATTGTGTGTTGAAAATTTGAAGTTTATTTGTACTTATGTGCAAAAAGTTCTGCTCTGGAGAAGGAATATTTTGAGGAATTCTAGAATTTACTGTTCTTTCTCCAGACCATACCTATCCAGCTATTCTACCAAATATCCAGAATTTTTTTGAAGAAAATGTCTAGAACTGGAAATAGTTTCTAGCATCCTAAGCATGTTCTTCCAACAGCTAGAGACAGTATATACAATATTTTGATATATATACTATACAGTAATTTTATTCTCAAGAGATGGAGACTAGTTGGAAACTATCAACTTCCATTGCTCAATATGTATTTGAACCTGGTCCTATTTCACCATGCTACCTACTATACCATAATAACTTTGATGGGTTAGGATAAGAGAAGATCATGGCACAGGATCATTCGATTATTAATTCAATGATTGTCTCCCTAATCCAATTTTTACTGCTATATTACATTAATATAATACAGCAGTAGAACAGACAAGGTACACTAACTGAAGGCACAAAGTGCATCTATGTCTCTAATATTCAACAGAATGTTAGAGATTATGTTTAAGTGCTGAATGCTGATTTTGCAACAATCATAGATAGGTTTCCTTTAGTAGACACTTGAAGCAGTGTATTTATATGAGGGAACCCTGGCTGTTGTACTGTTTTTGCCTTAAACAGTTTATTTTTTCTTCACAACTGGAATCATTTACTGCAAGAAATTAATGGGTAAATTAATTATTTTCAGATTTAAAATTTTCTTCTCTGTCATGACACATGTTGGAAAAGAACAGGAGACATCCTAAGATCCATCAAAGGGACTGAAATATTTCTATATACATTATTGGGAAGATAATGTGCACTATACAATAATGAGCTATTCACATGTTTATTACTTCTAACAATTGCAAAATGTTCACTTCACATATGAATTTGAAGAGTTAATCTGTTTGTGTGAATGGCACAAAGATATCTGCAAATTTGTATAAGCAATCACGTTTCTCACCTAAGCTCCTTGTATATCTTTTGCTTAAATAATAATATTTCTCAGAAATCAAAATTGGAAACAATTGAAAGTAGACAAGGAGGCTTAGGTACTGAAGAATATTTAACTTGTTTTTTTGGAATATGCTAATTTGGGAAGGAAAACATTGTAACATATTGTTTGAATGATGACATGATTGAAATTTCTCATAGAATTATCAGGCAGCCAATTATGTAAGACAACATTCAGACTACTTTATGGAGGTAACAATTTTTATCCAAAAAATGAGTGTAAATAATATAGATATACTGTAAGTATAAGAAACAATTAAAACAGATATTTTATATATTTGTCATCCTATAACAGAATAATCATATGAACATATGTCTTTATATATTTATATTATTTTTGCATTTTCTAGTTGAATCATAAAAACATATCATAGCAAACCTTGTATCATGAGTAACCTAAACAAGAATCTTCAGAACTGTGAATATGTTATTACCTACATATGCTGCATCATAGTAACATTGAGGTATAATGTATTTCATATTTAGATGATGATGTATTACATGATGAAGAGTTAGATAAAGAACTCCTCTGGAATCTTCAACTTTTATCAGAGGTATTTATAAGAAATTCTAGCTTTAATTTTCAATATATTTAGTTCATGTTTATGAAATAACAAACAGAATTTCCTTATGAGAAACATACTTAAGGCCCAAAGTTCTTAACTAAATGTGTATACTAAATTGAATCATATCACCTACAAAGTTCTTATAGAGAAGAACAGTGAGTTTTAAATCTGATTTGAGAGAAGAAATATAATAGCTTGAAATTCTAAAACTATTGGTGAAAAATAATTGTGTTGTTTTCAAGTGTTCCCTACTTGGGAATTAATTCATAGAAACATAGTGTTGGAATGGAGCGTAGAGTTCTTCAAGTCCAGTCCTTTCCAGGACATAAATCCTGATATCATCCAAGACAAATGTCCAATCTTTGCTTGAAAATCTCCAATGATAAAGTACCCATGACTTTAAGAGACGTACTATGCCACTGCTTAATAGCTCTAACATTGAGGTAATTCCTCTTTCTTTATTTCCATTTTCCTAAAGTCTATTATACATTTTTGTCCTGCATTTAGGAATTATGGAAAATAAATCAATATCCTCTTTCCTGAAAATAGTCCAACTATTAGAAGAGTATTTTCATCTCCAGTGGTGTGATTCAACCGGTGTTTTTTAAGCACACGCTCTGCATTTAAAAAAGCCCATTTTCAGCTCTAATATTTACCTTCTACTGCAGCCCCTGTGAATAAAACAGCTGAGGCATGGCAAACCGCACTGCTGCGCAAATCAGCTGTGCTCTAAAACAACAAAATAAAGCACAGAAAAGAGCAGGTGAGGGTGGACGGGGCCAAATGTTCACCGAACTACTGGTTCACCCGAATGGGTCTGAACCGGTAGAGTCCCCCCTGCTCATCTCCCTCTTATTTGGCTCGACACAGTTTCTTTAGCTGTTTTTCATGAGATTCATCCTTCAAGTCCTTCATCATCTTTGCTGATTTTCTTTACACTCTTCATTTTGATCGTCATTTCTCTTTGGATTCCCCCCCAATAGTTTGGTATCTGAATATTTCAGCCATTACCCTATTACCCTAGAATACTTCAGCCATTACCCTATTATCACGCTATCTTCTAGGACCAGTGGATTCTGCTTCCTTGACTTTCCCTTGTTCTGCACATATTCAAAGAACAGCTTTCATTATTTTTGGCATTCAGTGTCAGATTGAGCATATTTTGAGTCTTCCTAACATCATTATTCTTATTAATATGGGCTGTTCCCTGATGCTCTGTTTCTGCTATACACCCCTTTCCATTCTTCAAACTTAAGCTATATTTCTCACTTATTGGCTATTTATATAGCTACACTGGTTTCCTCAGGTGTCGCCTTATTTTTCTTTCTCTTTGGTTGATTAGATTTAGTAGGTTGACTTTGGGCCTTAGGATTTCCTAACCCTCCCTTCTTAACACCTAATATTCAACAGAGCTTTCAATATTGCAAGATATTGAGAAAATTTAGAACTTCTGTGTTTAGGCTTTTATAGAAAGCCTTTTATGTTCCATTTTGTTTCCTTCAATCTGTAATGACATGTTTCTTTTAGAAATGTATGTCACTTGTTTACTGTTCTGGTAATCCTCATTTAGCAACCACAGATGGATTGTTAACTCTGTCACTAAGTGTTGCTGTTGTAAAACATCATGTGATCATGAATTATTAATTTACTACTGGCTTCTCCATTTACTTTGTGGTTACAAGCCATCTGTGAAGCTGGAAAATGATGGTCGAGTGCCTCCTGGATGTTGCAATGGCCATAAATGCTGTTGGTTTTGGTATGTCCAAATTCTGATCACATGAATGCAGGGAGGCTGCAACAGTCATAAATGTGAGGAGTGGTTGTAAAGTTAGTTTTTCAGAGCTATCCTAATTTCAAAAAATAGATCGAATGTCTCTTCTGAACTATACATTCACGTAAATTCTGTTGTGTTTATTTCTGATACTTTGAATTTTGCTAGATTACTCGTGTGGATGGGAAGAGGTTGTTGCCATATAGGGAGCAGCTTTTGAAGATTCTGCAACGAACCCTCCATTTAACCTGTAAGCAGGGTTACATTCTGTCTTGTAACCTACTGCACCATATTCTTCGTTCTACTACACTTATCTACCCCACAGAATACTGCAGTGTGCCAGGTGGTTTTGACAAGCCTGTTTCTGAATACTTTCCTATCAAGGCAAGGATTTTAACTTTTTTAGGACTAGAGAATTTGACTGCATTTTAAAAAATAAAAGTAATGAACAATTACGCTGTTGCATTTCCTTGAAGGCTTTTCCAGCTCAAACACTATGGAAAGTGTAAGTGAAAGATGCTACAAGATTAAAAATATGTAATGTCAATTTTATCATCAATGTTTGTTTTTTTTTAATTTGGATGCTAGCACATACCATCTTGAAGGGATGAGTCATGAAAACCAAAGTTAGCCATATTGTAGTAAGTAGCTGAACAATTGCAGGCTAGCTTAAAGTAACAGGAAATCATTAGGTCTATGTAACATTTCCTATTCTACTAAATAATAAAATTGAGATATTTCTTGTTTCATATACTAGGTAGTATTTTTTCCATTTTATTTTTAAAGATATTTTAACATATTACAAGATAAATTAGTCTATATAGTAAATCTTAATTCTGGAGCATGTTGAATAGCCTTAGTCACCTTGCTGTATAGCTACAGGTACACAAATATAAAGAATATAATGTTGAAGATATGTGCAATACATATTATATTTTTATAATTTAAAATATAAAACACTAAAAATCAAGATGATATTAAGTATAATAAAAAGTAATTGTAGAGGAAGGAGTAGAACCTGAGGACAGAGTTAAAAGAGGGAGGGATCAACCTAGAATCTCAACATAGGCCCACATGAATTAAGTCCATATTTCCCTATGTGTGCAGATAATGACAATGCTTAGCAGCAAGATATAACTGAATAATTGTAGTGATATTTCAGACTGCTTAGAAAGGAACTTGAAAAGTGAGTTTCACTTTATCTCTTGAAAACAAGTAACATATTTTCCATAACTTCTTGCTTATATTTATTTCTATCTTAAAGTAGCAAATGATCAAGTAGTAATCTGATTATAGGCATGGCAGGGATGAATATACACTGACAGAAACTGTTTTCAGTGGTAGGAATTCAGTAGATGCCATCAGAGTATACAATTTTAAAAATCCAAATAATTCATACATCATAAAAATGGATTTTGCCAAATGTTACTGTTATGCAAGAATGAATATTTTTACAGAATGTATCATGAGATTAAAATAAAGAAATCTTCAGAATACTGACTACTGAAGAAACGGACATATTCTGCTTTTTGGAACAGTTTGCCAAGGCAGGATGAAATCCTAATTGAGGTTTTTACAGAAGAAAAAGAACAGATTGGAAAACATGAACTTAAGATTTTTATTTGTGTATCATTTTGGATAAACTGCTTGAAATTGGTACATGATAGAATCCATCAAGTTTTATCATTGCTATTTATAGCTATCTTTTGTGTAGCATGCTTAAGAAATATGTTGTTCTGATTATGGTGTCAAGCACAACTGAAAGTGCTGGTCTTGACCTCAAAAGCAATGAATGGAATGCAGCCAGTGTGTTTAACACATGATTCTCCACCCACTCCATCTGAATTCATGTGCCTTCTTTTGCTTAATGTGAAGAGGGTTTTTTAAAGGGGTCTCTCTGTCATGAAACTCTTTCTGTCCTTTACATAATTGTATCACTGGAAATTCTCCAGGTTTACTTAAACATGGTTTAATTTGTAAAATAATGTTTTGCTTTTTATACTATAACATTTACGACCTAAATTAAATTGGAAAAAAGGAATGCAGTTTGTTAAAACAACAACCATAAATTTAACTATTTTTAAAAAAATGGGTGACCTGAATAGGTTACTGTTAATTGAATATATTCTTTTAATTCATCTCTTACCAAGTCAAGTGTTTAAGGTCTTTTTATATGAAATAAGAAAAATATCCATTGTTAAATATTGTGACATAATTATTTTCTAATTTTGCTAAAGGCAAAATGTACACCCTTGTATTATTTTTACAGGACTGGGGTAAACCTGGTAATCTACAGAAACTTGATATTCAGTGGCATGTTCCTTCAGCTGAAGAAGTTGCTTTTTCTTTTGAATTGTTGGATACTTTTCTCCAGCCAGAGATTAACAAACTGGAGCGGTATTCAGATGGAAGTCTTGAAATGTCCAGGTTAGACAGATTCATTACTGACTAAATTGTTTTTTCAAGTTTAAGTGAATGAATATAACTAAATTCCTGAATAAACTAATGAGATTTACTCAGTATAGGAATCAGGGATACATTACATATCAGTTTATTAATTTATTTGGAATATCTGTATATCAAAAATGCTTTGTCAGAAGCATTTTTCATATTTCATATTTTCTTTATTTCATATTTTTATGTTTATTTTCTGATATACTGTAGATGCTACTCAATAATAGGTAGCTAACATTAAAGCCACAACAATGTAAACAGAAGAAGTTAAAACACATATTTGGTATAAGCTGCTGAGACTCACTTTGATTGTGGTTACATAAGGAATATGTTTAATAATATAAATAATAGCTAATATATAAGATAGTGTAGTTTTCATTCAATTAATTCTTGATTATGGTTGTTTGTTCAGTGACTGTTTGAAAGTTACAATGGAAACTTACAACCAGTAAGAGATGAGGTTGAATAATATTTCTTTGGTTATTATGTGTATTTTTGTAGGCATCTGAAGGATTGAGCTGTGGTGATGCAGTGGTTAGAATGCAATAGTTGGGTACTTCTGCTGCTTACTGGCTGCCTGCAATTTGGCAGTTTGAATCTCACCAGGCTCAAGGTTGACTCAGCCTTCCATCCTTCCAAGGTGGCAAAATGAGGACCCGGATTGTTGGGCGCTGTATGCTGACTCTGTAAACTGCTTAGAGAGGGCTGTAAAGCACTGCGAAGCAGTATGCTATGCTATTGCTGAACCTGATGACATGGCTAAAACTATGTTTTACAAAGTTATCTGGGATGAGTTCTGAAGAAGTGGACATGATTCTTTTTGAGGTTGAGCTGCAGATTCATGCCATTCCTGGTTGGTGAAAATTTCCAGGAAGCTGCTAGGTTTTGAGTCAGGGTCCTATTATATATATTCTTGAGACACAGGTTGATCCCTACTGACTTGAAGTACATGGTGCTATGGCCCCTTTTCAGAAAACTACTTCTTAGTCCAGAAATTGTGGATAATTATTGGCCAATCTTCAACCATCTTCCCTTTTGAGGAAAGTTTGTTGGTAATGTGGTAGAGCATAGAACCTGGAAAAATACATTACAGGTAATCCTCACATTACCTGTTCATTTGGTGACCATTACAATGGCACTAAAAAAAAGTGTCTTATTTTTCACATGACCATTGCAACATTCCCATGGTCACATTATCAAAATTCAGACACTTGGCAACTGACTCATATTTATGATGATAGCAGCATCAGGAGCAATGTGATCACATTTTGCAACCTTCTGATAAGCAAAGTCAAGGGGAAGCTAGATTTACTTTACAACCGTGGTGCTTTAGGGGTGCTATTGTGTCTTATGTTCCATTTTATGACACCACAAGACTCAATCTTTCTTCCACTTGAATTTGACATTTACTGAAGCCTGAAGATGAGGTCAGAAATGAACATACAGTCAGAACCTGAGCATATATGGGAGTGCCCATTCCCAGTTGTTTTTGCCTTTCCAATTAGATGTGATAGTGCACGGTCTCTCCATATCCCTTTTCCCAGCTAATGTTATCAACAGGGATTATGGAAATAAAACTCTGAATTGCTACCGTTCTGCTGAAGAGCATTTGCCTGGAAATCCAAATTATTCTCACTCTGTTGCCATTAAAACTTGCTATTCCAGGGATTTATTATTGTTCCCCCCTATGGGTTTGGAGTATCTCTCTAATGTTCCCAGTGTTTATATAATATATTTTAAATTTTATATTATAATTTTTATTATTTTTTAATCTTTACAGACGTCAGTTTTAACAGAATAGCAAAGGGACCTTTGAGATCTTCTAGTCCAACTCCCTTCTCAAGCAGGAAAAAAAATATACGATGCTCAGGATGATAGCATATAATATAGGCAGACAGATTTTATTATCCCTGTCCAATCAATCCATCAAATAAGTTTGATTGTTGAATTATAAATTGCTGGCAAATACATTATGTGACTATTTAATGATTTGGCCTTTGAAATAGTGGCTTGCTTCAGATAAAATAATTCAGCATGACTATTTAATAGGATTTTCTGATGTTATTGTAGAAATCAGGTCTCAAAGTTCTTTTGAGTGCTTTTTAGTACAGTGAAAAATATTTCACCTATTTAACATTTATTTTCAGAGATGATGTTCAGCAGTGTCTTACTAAAGTACACAATTGCCTTATTGGATCGGGAAACATGCTGCCACCTCTGAAGGGAGAAAAAGTGGCTCACATGTAAGTAAAATTTGCTTTTTATGCAGATGATAAATGGAATCATTTAGATAAAAACTTCAGAGATTGTTTTGTGCCTCACTTAGAAAGGATTCTTAAAATATGCATTGAGAATTATCCATCTGATGTTGTACATAATAAAAACATACCATAAATTAGATGATTTTTTTTAAACTCTTCAATCCTTTCCTTGAAATTTCCAGATGGTCTCTCATCCAAATACTAATCAAGTCCAGTCCTGCTTATAGTTTTAAAGCCCACACAACATCATTTGTTTTTAGCACTTATACAAATTCAATCATAAGTACAATAGTAATCAAGAAGTTATATAACTTCACTATTACTGAAATTTTGTCTTCATTTTCCTTCAAAACATAGAAAAAATAGAAATTAAAGGATATAAAATTATAATTCTTAATCTTTAGGAATTGTAACAGTAATTGCTGTTTTATGAAATTAAATTCACTGCATCAAGAGTTCTGTTCAAAGAATATGTATGTATTATATATCATACAGGGTTCCAAGTCTAGTGTCATTGGAAGAGATTAAACTTTTTACAGGTGTTGAACATGGTAAGTTAATGCCATTGCATAAATGTTGGAGAAAATTTAATTCATGACTTCATTGATCTCTTATTGAAAGAAAGTTGTTAACTTCTTATTTTATTTTCTGTGAATCTTATAGAAAAATGAAAATAATAATTTAATAATTTCATTGAGTTTAATATTGTATGCTGCCAGACTCAATAACTCTGGATGATTAACAACAAAACAATCAAATTCATTACAGTAATATCAATAAAAGCTAAAGATAAAATATGGAAAATAAATGCTGTATATGAGCTGGCCAAAGAAGGACATTGAAGTTGTCAATATGAAGAAGCTCCTTACAATGTGAAGGGATTGGATAGGGTCCTGTGAATATCAAAGCCCCTGTCCTGGACAAAACACTGAGCATCTTGGGGTATATCAGTAAAATGGTACCTAAAGATAAGCTATTGAGAGAATGCCTGAGGCAGCAGCAAAAATGGGAGAAAAATCAAGCAGAGGAAGTGCCATGGCAAGATAATACTGTGCACAGGGTGTACCACTGACCGATAGCTGAAGTGACATGCATTGGGAAATACTACCAGTGACTGAAAAGGGCTGACCTAAAAGACAATACTGTGGCAATTATCATGGCTGCACAAAAACGAGCACTAAGCACTAGATCCATAGAAGCAGGAGTCTATCATATTAAGCAGGACCCAAAGTCCTGCTGTGCAGAGAGGCCTCAGAGAAAGTACAACATGTAGTGCTAAGATGAAAGATGCAGGCAGGAAGAGAATACTGAACAGAACATCCAAGTAGCTGGCATTATGTACAGGAACATATGTAAAGTATATGGGCTAGACCCTGATGGAAGATTCCACAGAAGGTTGTGGAGAATAACAAGGTTAAAATCCTGTGGGACTTCCTGATCCAAACAGACAGGCAGATGCTAGCCAGTCAACCAGACTTCATGGTCATAGGCAAGCACAGCAGTAGTGATAGCTCTAATAGTGCTTGGTGATTGCAACATCAGGATGAATGATAATGATAATTTGGAGAAATACTTGGACTTGAAGAAGGAACTAGAGTAGCATTCCTCTGGACAAAGAGATAAGAACAAGCTAAGATATGGACACAACCCTCAAACTCATCTCTGAAATAAACAAGGATGTTTTGGGTTATATACAAGCCTTATGGGTACATACATTTGGTAAGTATGCAATTATATATGTGTATGGCCCATATAAATCTTTTTCACAACTTGCACAGCTTTGCTGGAGAAAAAAATTATTCCTATGTTTTTTATTTTTATGTTTCTGCCCCTTTGACATGTCCTTGCCACACACTGTAATTTATAAACTTTATAGATAATGAGTGGTCTTACTTGTTTAGATTTGTCGAAAGAGAATTATAGGGAAAGAATCTGCAAAGTGACAAGGAAACTCCTACGTAAGTGTGCTTTTAGTTATTCTGTTCTCTTGTTTTCACTGAATTTGTACAGTAGTTCAATAAAAATCCAGATGGTAAATCAGATATGAAGCAAAGTCCTTTCTTCTTCAGTTTAAGTGAATGAAGGGTGAATTGGTTGTGATGGCTTGAGATTCAGTAGTTGTTTTTTTTTTTTAAATAGATCTCAGGTCACAATTGGCAGGGTGGAATGTGGGACAATGGATGGAGCTTTCTAGAGTCTCTTTCCTTTTTGGATTGGGGAACTAGATTTTTGTAATGTGGTAAATGAAGGCTGAAGACTATTTTTTTCCTGCTAAAAACAGTAGGCAGTTGTATTGTTGTTCCTTGGTAGCTTGCCATCAATATGACAAGAGTGTTGTAACTATGAACAATTAATTTATATTGCTTTGTTTAATTATTTTTTCTTTATTGTAATAGACTTTGTACTTGATAACTCAGAAGATGATATTAAGTCTTTGTTCCTAATCATTAAGGTACAGTTGCCATTTCTAGTGTGATTTCTAAAACATTAACTTGGATGGATGGCTTTTTCTATATAACTCAAATTCTTGTTCTACAGATCATTGGGGACCTCTTACATTTCCAAGGTTCACATAAGCATGAGTTTGATTCACAGTGGAAAAGTTTTAACTTGGTGAAGAAATCAATGGAGAATAGGGTTAGTATTTACTATAAATAATTTATTTACACAATTAAGACTTTAAGGAATCGAGGGGGAATTAATGTTCATAGTTAATGAAATTTTAAAAAAGAAATCACAGGTAGCACTGAATAAAGTTTTTCCATGTGTAAATAATTGGTTTGCCTATTTGCAGCTTCAAGGCAAGAAACAGCATATTAGAGCACTGCTCATTGACAGAGTCATGTTACAGCATGAGGTAAATATATGTAGTTTTTTTTTAACCACTATATGTGGGCTGCCTTTGATTCTGTAGTATCTACAACTTTCATTTATAAAATTTAAAAAAAAATCTAATTTGTTCCTTTTTCTTTAGCTAAGAACACTCACTGTTGAAGGCTGTGAATATAAAAAAGTACATCAGAACTTGATCAGGGACCTTCTTCGTTTATCTACAAGCTCATATGGTCAGGTAAGGCCTATGCCCCCCTCTCATTTTATACAAGCAGGAGTTTTGAAATAGCTTTTTGCAAGAAATGGAGAGCTATTCCATAGTTCATTTGAAATTTCTGAGAACTTTTCTGTGTCAGATTTAATCTTTGGGATGTTATCCTGTACAGATAAACAACATCAGTTCTTTTAGTGACTGTTCAAAGTAACTTAATTGCAGTGATTCACCTTACAAAGGTAGCAAGATAAATGTTGTAAAGTGAGGAAAAAATTCACTTAACAAAATTTCATTTAACAACAGAAATTTTGGGCTCAATTGTTTTAAGTTGAGGACTGCCTGTATATCTTTATTTTGAGACCTTGTTAACTTCCTGAACAGCATGTGGTTGTGCCATAGTGTCTCATGATATCCTGCCCATGTAATTACTTTGAGCTAATTGCAGCAATTACTTCTGACTGCCACTCAGTGGGTGCCTAGAGGGGTTGATTGTCATAGCAACAGTACTTAGACTTATATACTGCCCCATAGTGCTTTACAGCACTCTCTGAGCTGTTTACAATATCAGCACATTGCCCCCAACAATCTGGGTCCTCATTGTACTGACCTCCAAAGGATGGAAGGCTGAGTCCTCCTTGAGTCCTGTCAGAGTCAAACTCTATGCTATGGGCAGTGTTAGTCTGCAATACTGCATTCTAAACACTGCACCACTTATCTCTGAGGAGATAAGACTATACTGA
Source organism: Laticauda colubrina (assembly GCA_015471245.1). Classification (NCBI taxonomy): domain Eukaryota; kingdom Metazoa; phylum Chordata; class Lepidosauria; order Squamata; family Elapidae; genus Laticauda; species Laticauda colubrina. The sequence goes on along the minus strand of BLBF01000018.1, from coordinate 59,766,229 downwards.
ATTGAATAGTTCAGAAAAACTAGGTGGACCAATTAATGCAGCTGTAATCTGTACCAACATCACACATTTTTTAAAAATTTATTTTGTACTCATCCATGATGGGTTTCTACTCACAGAAGCAAGCCAATAAAACTCTTAAGGTCTGTCCAGATTATTTGTAATGTAGGATTGCCTCAAAATTGAATTCCATGCAGAATGTATTCCTTCCAATACTAAGAGTCAGTAAAAACAAACAAACAGATGTAGAACAAGATTTTTAATTTTTTAAACTTATTTCATAAAAGTTGTTTCGATGCCTTACAAAAGAATTATACATAGTACATAGGTGCTTTTTTAGATTGTAACACTGTTCAGAACCAATCACTATATAAAGTAAAGCTTATTTGTCCTTTGTTTAGCTTTTGTACACATTGCTGTGGTGTTTTTGCTTAGGTCAGGAACAAAGCTCAACAAGCATTCTTCACAGCCTTGGGGACTTACAACTTCTGTTGCAGAGACATCATTCCCTTGGTTTTGGAGTTTTTGAGGCCAGATGGATACAATGTCACCCAGCAACAATTTAAAGTGAGGAATTTATTAATTTTCTTTACAGCAGGTTCTGTCAGTGCCATTGATGGGGAAGATATAATCTCCAGCTATAGAGATTATTTTTGCCATCTTTTAGAGCTCCAGAATAAATTGGCTTCCCCTTCCAATGACATCTGCAGTTGTCTGTTTGGTGAGATGTTACCTCTGCTGATTCAGGACATGTTAACTTAAATAAGCTGATTAAAATGCAATTTTGAATGTTACAATTATGTAAATAATAGGATGATGATAAAACGAACAACAAATATTAAGATTAGTATGTCTAAGACTTGTTTCCTTCTCAATTCTTCTGATGAGTTTTTTAAAAATATTTTTAAATTTTAATAATACTTTTAATACAGTTTGGGCGATCAGATGATTTATTTTTATTGACACATTTGCAATTGAAACCCTGGACAGCTTTATGAAGCAAAATAAGCTTTTTTGGCTTTCAGTTATCATCATGTTACTTGTTAATGTGATTCATATGGCATCCATCTTAACTCATGGAATCTGGCAGACTAACAATATTTTAAATCATAATACTAATACATAAACCAGAATACATATAATAACAATCATGGTAAAAAACCTCAATCTGCTGAAAATCAAACAATCTGATCCCAATGCCTGAAACACATCATTATCTTCATAACAATCTGTGAGATCTTACAAAATTATTCTGATCTTTTAAAAACTGGCAATGTGTGAGATTTTAGCAGTTAAAAAGAAACATACTGTTTGGGAAAGAGAAGTAGCAGACACTGTTGCTGGAGCTAATGAAAATTCTGGCACATACAAGTATTGACAGTCCCTGTTCTAAAATACAATAAAATAGATCTGCTTTTGTTGTTAGATATTAGGTATTAAGTCAGTAGGATGACATGCTTGATTACTAAGCAATGTAGTAACTTAGATTTTATGTGTTTATTTTTTACCTTGGGTTGTGAATGTTTTTGTTTATGATCAAATTGGGTTCCAACCAAAAAATCCACCCAAATTGAATTGGGTTACAATTCAAAAATTGGGTGGCGAATAAACCCAGCTGCGACAGATTCCCTTTCCACGCCAATTTTATGTGTAGTCGGTTGTGCTTCCATTGGGCTGCGACCATAGTCCTGGAATGGATTACGGTCGCCACCTGAGGTTTAATGGTACTTAGAAGCTTGTAAGTTTGAGATATGTGAAATTATGAGTATTTCCTGCCTTTTCATCCTTTTATTTAGGAATAAGATATAGTCCTATTAAAAAACAATAAAGCTTAAAATAATATTCAACAGCATTTTTGCTACCTTTGTATATAGTATTGTTGGAAATGGTTTTCTGATGGGTTGATTTTAAGATGGTATGTGAAACTCTTAAGTTGCGGATATCAGTAGTCAATCCTGAGTAGACTCTAACAGTGGTTCTACTGTAGAAACATTGTAGAAATCACTTGATTTTATGTTTCACAAACTATTATTATAAACAAAGAGATAATAGGCTACTGCAATTGGAGAATTCCAACTGTATGTCAATAATTCTATCTAAAATTTCTTTTCCATAGGGTGCCTTGTATTGCCTTCTTGGAAATCATAGTGGAGTATGTCTGGCAAATCTTCATGATTGGGACTGTATTGTCCAAACTTGGCCTGCAATTGTCTCTTCTGGACTTAGCAAAGCAATGTCTCTGGAAAAGCCTTCCATAGTTAGACTCTTTGATGACCTTGCAGAGAAAATCCATCGGCAGTATGAAACAATAGGACTGGATTTTACTGTAAGCGTGAAATAATTATATCACTTGCAATTGTTTAGGAATGAAGTCTGGTTACTTAGAGACTATGTGTCTCCTGTTAGTAACTGTCCACCAGTTTGATTTGGTGGGTTTGGTGTGCTCTCGCATGGATAGATAGATACGTTGCCTAAATTTTGATGGTAATCTAGATGGGGATCTAGACTAAGTCTATATGTCTTGTACAGAAAGTGGGGAAGTAGATGCCAGTGCCAATGAGTTTGGAGTAATAGGAGGGTTATATTAATTCTTACATGAACACTTGGCAATCTGATTATAAACTGGAATGCAAAAAATTCAGTATAATAAAGAAGTAGGATATGGTAATTTCTGCATACTTGGAAATAATACAAGTTTAAAACTATATGGTAGTATTAATAGCAGTTATCTTTCATCGAGCTTCATGGTGGCCTAGAGGTGGAACTTTTGCTTCACAATCAGGAGGTTGTGAGCTCGATCCTAGGTAGCAGCAGATGTTTCTGGGAGCAAAGAGAAAATATCTGCTGTGAGCTCTGTGTAGGCATCAAGAAGGGCATCTGGCCAATGAAAGTTCAGTCTCACCGACTTCACCCTGATGCAAGGGATTACAAAGTTGTTAAAAAAAAAAATAGCAGTTACTTTTCATAAATTATCTGCTCTGGCCTCATCCATCTTGCATCCTTTCTGAATTCCACAACCAAATATAGATGTGACAAGAAGTATTGATATTCCTCCAAAGTAGTTCTCAACTTATGACCGATCACTTAGCGACTGGAAGTTGTGATGAACCCCCCTAAAGGTACTTATAACCTGGTTCTAAAGTTCCAACAATGATTCCCACAGTCAATAATTAAATTTTGGACATTTTGCAACTGGCTCATTATCATATGACCACAATTTATAATGTTTCTTCCAACGTTTACTTCTGGTTTTCAGCAAAGCCTCCCATAGCAAACAATGGGTGTGCTTAATGACCACTCCAAAAAATGTCCACTCCAAATGTAATTGATAGGCTCCATTGTGGTCATAAGTTGTGGACTACCTTTGCTAGTTGTGGTCATAAGTTGTGGACTACCTTTTTCCAAAGAATCCCAATTTGCTGTGAAGTTGAAACTGACACATGTAAATGGCATCCACAATTTTGTACTCCATAATTCATAGAGTAAGCATTTTGCTTTGCTTGTTTATATTTGCTTTTATTTTTGAAAATAATAGAACAAATTAAAATGGCACAGGCATAATTATAGGTAACCTTAGCAATTAAAATATATTAATTTGATTTTAGTGCTTTCTCAAACAGACATTTTGCTTCAGTTTTTTCATTCTGATCAACAATCAGTTGGCAAATTGGAATTGGGGAAATGGAAGTGTATTAATACTTTTGACTGCATCTATGTTCTAGAATATTGAAAGTAAAACAGTGAATACATACCTTTGGGATACTGTTTTGTATCGGGAATAATCACTTGTTGTATCAGAATCTTTCTTATGTCTCTCTACTTATCTAGGTCCCAGAGACATGTATTGAAGTTGCAGTTCTCATGCAGAAGTCAGTGAGTCAAAATGGTGAATGTACCAGCCTTAGTTCAGAAGAGATTGAGCTAGGAATTCAGCGACAGAAAGAAAGAAATGCCGAGTCCTCTCAGTAAGTGAATTTTTAACATTTTCATTTTTTATACCTGTAACCAAAGCCTGTCAAGACTTTTTAAATTTTGAATCAGATTATTGCCTTTTGGTCTGATATGACTATTAAAATGCAACATGATTATAAACCTCTTCAAGCAAATGATGTTCATTTGAAAGGCTCCATATATAGCATTTTTAGCGAAGTTTTTTCTGATTGCTGATTGCTATAAAGAATTGCATTCTATATGCAGTGGCCCATGAATGATATCCTGTCTTTTGCTGAGATATGCTAGTACATAAATGTTCTTTTTCATTTTCAGAAATTATGAAAATTTGGTAAATAAGCTTCTTGATTGTGTGAATCAAAGAAATCTGTGAGTATGAGAATATCTTTCTCAAAACGTGGTTCATGTGTTTTTTTATTTGGGCTGTGAGTTGGCAAGCATTGAGAAATTGGTAGTCACCATTCAGCTTTGTAACTGCAAGAAGCTTTCCAGGAAAGGGATAACATCGTTGGAAAGGACAGAACCAATTTTGAAAGGCTTTGTGGAGAAAGAATGTATCAATAACAATAAAAGAAAAACGCACTTTGGAAACAAACCATCTTTATCTTTAAAACCTCAGCTGTGCCCTAAAAATAAGTTGTATTATACTGCTTGTTGCATCTGTTGCAAAATGGCTGAATTTCTGCAGTATGGCTTTGTGCTGGAGGATGTGGCAGTGTTAAAGATGGTCAAGAAAATGATTTGGTTCCGAAACCCTTCTGTTTCATATGATCACTTTTGAGAGCAAAAGTGAAACAAAAAATTTGATGCTGCAAACAAGCTGCTATTTTGTTGCTGAATTTTGGGTGTTTATGGCACCTTCTAGGCAGTGAGTTGCTCATCCCAGGATGATACCATATCCCATTCCCCACCCAGTTCAGTGAAAATTCCGTGAAAAATTAAGAGTTATGCCTTCCAGATTTTATTTTGTATAATTGGGAATCTTTTTTCTTTCTTCCAGCCCTTGGAAATTTGAGCACATTGGTATTGGTTTCCTGTCCCTACTTTTAAGGGATGACAGAGTGCTACCTGTAAGAGCCATAAATTTTTTTGTGGAATGTCTCAATCATGATGTCTTGGTGGTTCGCAAGGTAAAAGGCTAACTGGTAAAACATCTTTGCGGATATTGATTCCATTATTCATTCCCTAGGGTGGATTCATATGTGCTTTCTTCACATGACAGAGTATTTGTTTTTCATCTTATGAATGAATTTTAGTGTTTTCAGACTACCATTTTCTTTTTAAGTAGAGTTTGCTTGAGATGTGTAGATTTTTCTAGAGATGTGCAGGCTAGCAGAGTTGCCCAATTCTCACAGAGAAAGTCTTCAGTGAAGTATTATACAAGCACAAAACATTATGTTTATCTACATAGTTTGCAGTCTTTGATAGACAGCTTTCCAGTCTTAGGCAAGGGATTTGTTTATTATCAACTACTTAATCCAGAAACTTTCTGTATGTACAGAATCGGTTTTACTACCAAGTTAAAAACGCTTCCTTAAAAGGCTTTTAATCCATCTATTAATACTTAACACAACTTTTTAAAAACTTTTAATATATTGTTCCACATATTTAGAAACATTTTTAGGACCATAAAGATCCATTCTAAATGCTTATACATAAACACAGTAGAGATTAGAAAACCCAAATCTTTATGTTCTAACCTAAAAAAAAAACCTAAATGAAGTAAACAAAACCCTATCCAATTAATTTTATATGCTGACTATTTCAATACACACTTGAACCTTACACATAATGTTTTTATATGTAGGAGGAACGTTATGAGAAGAATGTGCCATCTTAACAGGATCTGTGTTTCTCCTTTCATTTGTTTTAAAATGAAATGAGCTAACTCTCATTTGTCTGTGTAGATGGCAATCTCTGCTGTGGCTGGCATCCTTAAGCAGCTGAAAAGGCCCCACAAAAAGATGCTCATTTGTCCTTTCCAAATCAGTAAGTGCACTAAAGAAAAACAACTGTTTTTCAATAATGACAATTTAAGGTAGTTAATATCAAGGAAAATATGAGCTAAACATCTGTTAACTTGCAGTCTTTGTATCTGCCATCAATTTCTTCTTCCTAATGTTTCAACTATGTTATTTCATTTTTAACTGACCACCATATCTACTGCAAATTTAGTTGATTTCCATAGTTAATAACATTAAATTTTCCATTGGCATTAAAATATTGAAGTGCTGCATCTTGGAAGTATTCCATTGATTGGGGGGAGAAATAGTGGAATTGTTGTTGCTCTCTGAGTTTGTTTGTTGTAGACATTTTATGGTTTATCTCTACGTGCCTATTGATGGCTGATTTGTCTGAATGCCAAGTTTCCAGGCACTTCACAGCATTTTTGGATTGCTGTTCGTCTGCTACTGCGATGCTGTGGGGCTGTAATAATATGTTGGTTGTTTCTAAGATGTTTTTGATGTATAATTTATCTTTTTCCAAATTTATCCAATTCCAAATCAGAAACAGTCAGCAGATTTACATCCACATTGTGCCATCATAGCACACAAACCAATCAACTTGTCCTTCAAGAAGAAAAAAGCAGATATAATCTGCAGCATAAGGACTATAACAGCCACCATGTAGGACAGATTGGCAGAAATCTAGCAGGGTGTCCAGTTAGTTATCAGTTAAAAGATGTGATGAAAACTACTTGCTTACAACCCACAGATAGACTTAACTACAATTTCAACTGGGAAACTGAGCATCTTAGACCAAGCCAAATCCAAAAATTCTTTAGAATTCCTGGGCAGTTGGCATTCAGACAGATCTCCCATAATAGAGATAAACTACATCTACATACAATTCAAAAGAGACAATAAAAAAGTTAAAAAGGAAACAAAAAGACCAGAACACATCCTCTTCAGCAGCTAACACCCAGATAGATAGGGTTAGCAACAGACAAACAAGCAGAAAACAAAACCCTAATCAAGGAGCTACCAAGGAGAAAACCACATCCCCACTGACATTGGCAGGGCACTCTACTGTATATAAACAGGAAGCAAAACACACACTTATTTGCACTGATGATGTTACTTGGCCAATGAAACATCTACAAGCAAGAAGCCAAGCATTGAGAGCACCAAGGACTCCACAATTCCACCCCCAGCTCTCTTCTATTGGAGATAATAAATATTCAGTCCTATTATTTGATTTACTTTAATTTGCCAGCTGTAAGCTTGATTGTAAGTTAAGGCTAGGTCCCACTGGCCGACGGACGCAAAACGTATGCATATAGGACACAGCGGATGAGCAAAATTTCGGGGGTGGCTCCATCTGTTGTCATCCGCTCCAAAAAGTGGTGAAAATTTGCATAAACAGAATGGAAAAAAACGGACGGGGGTAGTACGTAGCGGGGATGTTAAACGGATGTTCATAGGAAGCATAGCGGATGACAGCAGATGGAAGCGGATGACACATCCGAAGGGGTTCCGGGGGAGAATTGCGAAGTGGACGCATAGCGGAAGGGGCGGATGCATAGTGGATGAAGCGGATGCATCACGGACGCCTATAGGAAGCAAAGCGGATGCCGCGCAGATGTATATCGGATGCAAAGTGTTCACTGCGCATGCGGGGAGGCTGAATTGCGTCAGCTCCGCGGATATAAAAGGATGCAGCACGCATGCAGTCAGCATTCAGAGGAAAAATGTGCTGCCACATACATCTTGAAGGAACACCATGGTTCGTCAGTCAGGCAAGAAGAGGAAGCCCATGCTCACTCGTTCCAGCCCTGGCAAGAAGGACAGAACCAGCATCCCACCCCCTGGCACTGACACTGAAGCTGCTGGTGCTGCTGCTGCTGCTAGTGCTGCTGCTGTGGTGGACCAGCCCCAAGGCCCTCAAAGCCCTGCTGCTGAAGGCCCTGCTGCTCAAGCCCCTGAAGGCCCTGCCAGAGGGAGGAAGAGGCAAGGGAAGGAGAAGGGAGAAAGGAAACAGTACACCATTTCCGAGGACAATGAGGATGAGGTGCTGGAATGGCTGAGGGAGAACGAATACCTCTGGAGAAAGGGCCACAAACTCTATCGCGACACCAAGAAGAAGCAGGCAGCTTGGAGAGACAAGGCAGATAGCCTGGGCTACATTGCAGATGTACTCCTGGGATGGTGGAAGCACATGCACACCTGGTATGGCAAGCTACACCTCAAAAAATCCGGGCAGGCCGCTGTCAAGCTCACTGACCGGGAGATGTACGTCATGGCCAAGTGCAGCTTCCTGGAGGGTGAGATCCGCCACCGAGGAGCAGCCCCTCTGACACCCCTCTCCCTCAGACAGCCTTCTCCCTCAGACAGCCCACAGACAGCCAGTCCTCTTCCAGCCAGGAGCCAACGAGCCTCTCCAGGCAGGTGTCTTCAGAGGGCCCCGCGGCAGAGACCCCCCCTGACAGCTGCACTCCCCATGCCGGCGGACTTGGAGGATCCCCTGTCACAAATGGAGGAAGAAGCAGCAGCCACCAGAGACCAACCCACCCCCACCCCCACACCCAGCTCCACAGGATGCAGGCAGAGAGGCAGACTGGAGGGCCAGAACCACAGTGTGCTGTTGGAGATCAGGGACACAATGAAGACTAGCACAGAACTTCTCTCTCAGCTGGTCCACTTGGACAGAGGATCCTTCGGCCGCCACACCTTCATCACCTACGTGAGCCACACCCTCAGGGACCTGCCCGAGGCACAGTACCAGGTGATGAAGGAGAAGATAACAGCACTTCTGCACAACCCTCAAGGCCCAGCTGAAGCTGCTCCTACCCAGTCCAGGTCTGCTCCTCCACCCCAGGCAATGTCACAGCCCTTCCACGGCTTTCAACAGCCTCTCACCTACCAAGGCGACGACTACCAGGACTTCCCACAGCAAAAACAGACCTTCCCAGTCCAGGCCCAGGTTCATCGCATGCCACAGATGCCACACCTCACCCAGCTGCAGACCAGACAGCCTCACTACACTCCTCGTTCCTCCACCCCACAGCCAAGCCCATCAAGGGACAATCTGTCATCAGTCTTGTGCCTCACATCTCAGGTACTTGATGAAGGGCCTCCCAACCTCACGGGACTGAGTCAGCTCTCGTAGAGCTTCCTGAACACACCATCCCCTGTTGTACTCTTGGGGTCAAGTACCCCAATGGCGTCTCAAACCAGCACTCAAGCCACAGCCACCTCCACAGTCCCTGCCCGCTTAACTGCTGAGACCGTGGACATGACTCAGAGTGACTGAGAATAGTGCCAGAGACTGAGTTGTTTACTTGTTCACTTTATCTTTCTTTAAGACACTTTACTTGGTTCATTTTGCTTATTTAATAAAGTCATAAAGTTTACTTAAGAAAGTTAATAAAGATTATCTTTGCTGAACACACTTAATTCAGTTTACTTGGTTCATTTTGCTTATTTAATAAAGTCATAAAGGTTACCTAAGAAAGTTAATAAAGGTTATCTTTGCTTAAGACACTTGGTTCATTTTTTTACCTGAGTGAAGTGTTGGTGAAAACTTTTAACAAATAGTTAAGCCTTTGCATGCTTGTGGGATAGATAAGGATAGTTGTGGGATAGATAAACCTCCAGTGCAAGCATAGTGGGACTGTATGGTCCCCCATGCCAGCTGCCACACATATGGACCTTTATTATCAATAACAATTTATTCATTGATCAATACATTTCAAAATAAACAAAGCTCTTTATTAATGCCCTATTCATTGTTGGACCACTCAACATACATGGCACAATCTCATCAGTGTGATGAGACAGGCTCAAGGAAGCATCCATCAAGCATCTATCATCCTGTCTTGCCACTCCACTGCTCCAGCTGGGGAGTTGCACCAGTGTTTCAGGAGGTTGCGCTGCTTCTTCCCTTCACGTGAAGCTCTGTTGGGGCCTTGTACATCCACAGTGTCTATCAGGTTTCGTCCTTGCCTCCATTCACCAGGCTCCATGTCCCCATTCCCTTGTTGACCATCCACAAGCCTGTTGTGCAACACTGGGTAGCGGGTGCACATGAGATTGTGCAGGATGCAGCAAGCTTCCACGATCCTCCTCACGGTCTCTGGGCAATGCTGCATGGTGGTGAGAACTACCTGGAACCTGTTGGCCAAGATGCCAGAGGCGTTCTCCACCACTCGTCTTATCCTGGACAGCCTGTAGTTGAAGATCCTTTCTTCACGGATGAGGTATCTTGAAGTGTAGGGCTTCATGAGGTAGGTTCTGAGGGAGAAGGCGTCATCCCCCATGATGAAGTAGGGCACATCTTGTGTGTCATTGGGTAGGGGGTCTGGAAAACCCATGATGAGGTTGCGTTCCAGCCCATCCTTGAGGTCACTTGCGTTGTATACCTGGCCATCTGAAGCTGACCCGTTGCCTGAAGCATCGATGTACATGAGCTTGTAGTCAGCATCAACCATGGCAAAGAGGATGATACTGAAGAAGCCCTTGTAGTTGAAATAAGTGGACCCTGAGTTGGGTGGAGCTTTGCAGGCCACGTGCTTCCCATCTGTGGCTCCAACGTTGTGGGAAAAGTTCCACCTCTGATACCACTCTTCTGCAAGTTTCCTCCAGCCTTGTTCAGTGGTGAGGCACTTGAGGAGCTCCTCCATGTTTTCTTTGATGATGGCCTGCACCACTTCTCTGACCACTTTGCTGATGGTGTTGTGTGGCACCCTCCACGCAAACTGCATGTTTCTGTTTGTGGTTCCAGAGGCCAGGTGGCGCAGAGTCAGTGCCACCTTCAATCCAGGGTCCAGGTTGGCATGGAAGTTGGTGCTAGGCTTGATCAGCCTGGGTCTCAGACGCTCTACAACTTCGTCAAACATGGCTGGTGGCATCCTCATGAAATGATGGAATGCACGAGGGTCTTCATTCCTCAGCTCCACCATCAACTGGTCATACAGTCCAAACTCCATTCTTCTCACGATTCACATTCGGACCCACACAGCTCTTGGATGTCTCCTTCTTCTTCTGTATAAAAGTCTGAACAGGTTTTGGTTCTGGTGATGAATGATCGTAGCTACCATATGGACTGTGTCATGATCCATGGTGGAGAACAATTGATGATGTTGAAGACCAAGACCAAGGGTGAAGAGGTCTGTACACCATGGCTGCTGGGCTCATACTGAGATCCAGATAATTTTCTCCCCCTTTTTATAGGAAATATCGGTAGTCTGCTAGGTGTCCTTCTACATACTCTAGACATACTCCAGACATCCTATATATCCGAGATACATTCCAGATACAAACGTTTTGTCCGTTTTAATCCTTTATACACGAGATGCATACGCTTACATCCTTTCTATTTCCGTGCTACTAACGCTGTGTAGACGTTCCGTGTACCTTTTGTTTCCTCCCTCTTTCTGTTTTCAGCTGCAGCAGATTTGAATTGAGGGGATGGCCAGAGGATGCAGAGAGGATACAGCGGACGTTTAACGGATGATAACGGACATAGAACGTTTGTTGCCCACATATGCCACGGATGTACATTGTACGTGGTGGAAAGTTCATCCGCTCACAAAGTTTTGTGCAGCTCAAAACTTCTTGCGCGGATGAAATCTCAGTGGATGGATGCTGGAGGGATAGAGCGTATGAAACACGTATGCAATGAATACACAACGGATGCATAGCGTTTTCCAACGGATGGCAAGCTTTTTTTAACGTTTTACATCCTCTTTGCATCTGTTAGTGCAGTGGGACAGGGGCTTTAGTTATTGTTGTCCCCTGTTGCTCAAGTCTTATAACGTCCTCAGTATTTATGTGTGAATCTTCAATTCAGATGTTTGTAAAAAGTTGTTAAAGGGTTAATCTACTGGTTGTCAGTTAACTGACTTTCAGGATCATGCAGTCTGTTTTCTGAACTGATAACATATTTTCATCGTTTTAGTTGTAAAAAAAATGCTGATGGAAATAAGAATTAAGAACTTTTTATCATTGAAATCATTCTTTGATTGTTATCCTTGAGTATAGAAATGGCTATTACAATTTTTTCCTCCTGATTACCTGCAAAATCTGAACTTCCCCAGTTTTCTAGGCATTTATCTTATATCAAGGAGGGATGAACAATCTAGTTTAAAGCAACTAATTTGTATAAAAATTACTGTTTTAATGGGTGTTTTATTGTGGTACTTGTTTTAGTTTTAAGAATATTATTTAACATATTTTGGTTTCTAGTGGGGCTTTACTAGGTATGTTGCTATTTGAAACAGATGCTTCATGGTTTCGGTTTTAAAAAAATATAATTATTCAGAATTGTGTGAATTAGAGACAGCTGGCAGTAATTGTGGGCAGCAATATGTCCTGAGTGAAAATAGGAATATCAAGCATCTACTGATAAATTTAAGAAGAAAAGCATTTTTCTCTTTCACAAACAGGTGGCTCCCCACAGCCTTCTAATATCCAGGCAGGTGACAGATCTGATAACCAATGGCTGCATTATGATAGTGCTAATTTACCAAAGACTAAACAAAGTTGGGAGGCCTGCCATTTTGTGGAAAAAACACATTGGGGATACTACACTTGGCCTCAGTAAGTATTGGCTTCTGTCCTCCGCCCTCTTCTATAGTATGAAAGTCAGTAGAGTCACTTCATAGCTTCCATTCAAGTTGCCTTACTGATAGAAACCTTGTCCTGCTTATGCTTGATTTGCTAGAACAGTCATTTATTTCTTCCACATATTAAATCCTTTTGGCTTTCTATATTTGATAATATAAAGGTTAGAAAGATGTGAATGTGAATTTAAACTTGCTAAATTGTGACTTTGAAACAGTAAATCAGGAAGTGGTACTTTTTTATTTTGCCATTCAATATTGTTTGAAGTTCACTTTTTTCCCTTACAATTTCTAGAAATATGGAAATCTATGCTCCTGTAGAAGAGCAACCAAAACTTGGGAGGAGTAGAAAGGAACTTTCAGAGGTGATGTTATATTTTAAGAATGTGCTCACAATTTATCTTGGTCTGATATTTCACTTTCAGCATATTTTTCCCCTTCGTTTTATAACAGTGATTAACCTTAGAATAACTTAAATTATTCAAAGTTATCTGAATTCCAGAGTACTAAAATTCAAATACATATAGTAATATGTTAATAGAATCAATTATATGCTTAGATCATATAGCCCTAGTGCTTATATCAAAATACAGCATGAAGAAATTTTTATGTGAGTCATCATAGATTTATCTCCTTACATCTTTCTGCCTCATATATAGTGATATTTTCTGTTTGCCTGGAATCTGTTCACACAATGAACAGGTAATTAAAAAGTAACAGTGTTTGGAGAAATCATGTGGTTTTGCATACATGTGTCAGGAGTCTATATTAGAAAAATGAAATTAGTTTTGATTTTTTAAAAGTGAGACTTAAATATATTCAGCACTGGCATGATACTAAACCATTTGTCCATTTACCATAGCAGTGATTTCTTTGAAACAGGTGATTTCCAATTACCTGAATTCTGGATATTGTTCTTGTTACCATTTATATATGGAAGCTTTTGATTGGATTCTTTCCATTAATTTATCATGTCACACTGATTCTGCAGCACATTGATAAGTCCCTTCTCAGGTCACAAATTTTTTGAATTGGGAGTAGGAAGATGAGATATAAAAGTATTCATTCAATTTTAGTTTTCTATAGAAAGCAAGAACATATTCACAGTTGTAAAACTATATGTCTCACTTATTTTGGCCATGTCATGTGGGGGAAGTCACTGGAGAAAGCAATTATATTTGGAAGAGTTAGTGATAAAAGAAAACCAGCCCACCAAAGAACACAGTGACTGGACATCATCAAAGCTGACACCAGCAGAGCATAGGAAAAATTCAAGTAGTCCAAGGTCAGAAGATGGGGAGAGACCGGGTCCATAGAATCCTCCAGGAGTCTGAAAGGATTACATCATCATCACCACCACCATCATATAAAATGATAGCATGAGGAGTTCTAAGGCTGACAATTAAAGAACAGTTTGTTCTTGCAAGAATGTATCAGTTATACATTTTTCAGGTTTTCTGATCTAAAGATTAAAGTATCTAATTAGGGGGACCTTATGTACAATATTTTCCCAACATACTGTACATATGGTGAGCAATTTCTAGTTCTGTTTAAATTATTATTTATTTTATTTTACAGGCAGAGCAAGTCATTTATGATCACTTTTCTGATCCTAATTTTGTTGAGCAGTTAATCAAGTTTCTTTCTTTAGAAGACAGAAAAGGAAAAGATAAATTTAATCCACGAAGGTTTTGCCTCTTTAAGGTAAATGATTATCTAATATTTTGCTTCTTTTCTAGGAAATATTTGCTTCTTTTCTAGGAAATGTCGAGCCATGTGTTAAAGCTGTTTAAGAAAAAAAATCCATGCAGTGAAGCCTTTGTGATTCTTCTATCACATATATCGCTCTGATTCTGAGGTTTATCAAAATTTCATCTATCATAGTTTATGGAAAAATTCTGCCTCAGGTGCCCTTCTTTACATACTGTTCTTTTTGGCTTATATACAGCCAGAGTTTTCCATTCTGTCAAGATTGGAGAAATTTAGTTTAATGGTAAATAAGACAAGATAATAAGAAAGTCTAATGAACTGCCACACTATTGAAACCAATCCATAATATTTAGCGTATTGCCTTCTGTAACACTTTCATAACAAGAGAGCCATTTAAAATAGTTGTACAACTAACATAAAAACTACCTTCTCACACCTAACATGCAGGCACACTCATTTGTCCATTTACACTACACTCCATTTAGCTTGTGTTAAGGCAGTGAGGTTTTCTGATAAAACTTTATTGTTTTATAATTTTCCTCACAGCTTAATAATCAAATTTTCAGACTTATGTGGAATTGTGGAAATGTGGTTTTCAGATTATAGTTTAGGTACAATGGCAAAATATACTACTTTTTTCTGAAGCTCTTCAGTACTTACTAGTAATAATGGCTTGTATATAATTTAATTTTGAAAATGGTAGCTCAGTTAGCATTTATAGTTAATTGCATTAAAAAGGCATTAAATACATGCAGTACACTTGTGGCTTGGAAAAAATCCTTCCCCTCTAGATATTGT
This sequence comes from Laticauda colubrina, assembly GCA_015471245.1. Lineage (NCBI taxonomy): Eukaryota > Metazoa > Chordata > Lepidosauria > Squamata > Elapidae > Laticauda > Laticauda colubrina. The sequence goes on along the minus strand of BLBF01000018.1, from coordinate 59,751,210 downwards.
TGATATTCAACATTTTAAAACATATTTATCATTTTGGAATGATTAAATTAGGTTTATTTCTTTTTATAAATGTAATAAGAAGCATTAAGGATTAAAGTCAAATTTGTGTATTATTTCCCTAGGGTCTGTTTAGAAATTTTGATGATACCTTCTTACCTGTATTGAAACCACACTTAGAGCGTCTTGCTGAAGATTCCCATGAAAGTCCTCAACGCTGTGTGGCTGAAATTATAGCTGGTTTGATAAGAGGGTCTAAACATTGGACATTTGAAAAGGTAAAGCACATTTCTATGAATTTTGCAAATATATTTGATTCAGATCTCATATACACCAGAATTATGCTGAATTACTGAAGAAAAGTATAATGTTTTCATTTGTCTGATATAGGTGGTTTTCGTGTATATAGATTGGTCTGAGGGATTACATAAATACTTGAATGTTTTATATACCAGCAGCTATAGAAATTAAACAAACAAACCAATCAAAGGCCACTCACTCTCTCAAACCCAGGAAGCCAGCAATGGCAATGACACTTCCAGGAAAATTGCAGGGACTTCTCCAGGATTAAAGATTGATTTGAAGGCACTCACACATATAAATAATTAATTTGAAATTAGGGATGTTTAAATATGGAACAGATATTTCCCTTTTGCTTTCTGAACTACAGTATTAATACAGCCTATGCTTTCAATATGTGGTGTTTTTTGGTTCCTCTAAAACTAAGTTGCATGAATTCTGACAGAAATCAACTTTTCCTATATGTGTTCCATTCTAATAAAAACAAAATTGTTTCGAATTACAGGTGCCATGTCTTAACACATTATTTTTTTCATCATGTATAGGTGGAGAATCTCTGGAAAATTCTCTGTCCACTTCTTAGGACAGTTTTATCCAATATTACAGTAGAAACTTACAATGACTGGGGGACATGTATAGCAACATCATGTGTAAGTCTTCTACGTTATTTTTCACTCTGCCATGTTATGAAAGCATTCTCCATTCTTCTAATACTGGCTTCGTCCATGAATATGGGGAAAATAGCCTATACTGAAAATAAATTATAGCTTTTGACTATTATAATTTTAGTTTTTATCTAGAAAGAGGAATGGAAATACTTTTATGATGACTTACTACATTGATTACATATATGTATGTTCAGAAATCTAGTACTGTAGAGGTTTTATTTGGAAGAATCTTTTGTTGGATTTCTTGGTGGAATTTATTGAAAAAGCATAGTTATGTTATAAAATGCACTGTGAAATACAGTATCAATATTTGATACTGAATTGTCTCTTAGCAAGTTACATTAGGATATATATTTTCAGGGAATGATTTTTTCCCCATTTCCTTAAATATATATATATATATATAGGAGAGAAGAGATCCGAGAAAATTGCACTGGTTGTTTGAATTGTTGTTGGAGTCTCCACTGAATGGTGAAGGAGGATCATTTGTTGATGCATGGTAAGAAAAAAAAATCTCATTTATTAAAGCATGGATGAAAATAGAACATTCATTTATGCTTGTTTTGCTTTTAACCATATGATAATCATCAGAATAGGATTTGAGTAGCCATGCATACAGTTAGAACAATTAATCAGAAGAACAACTTGCCTCCAGAAGTTGTGAATTTTCCAACAATGGAAATTTTTTAGAAGAGACTAGAGAACCATTTGTCTGAAATGGTATAGAACAGGGTTTCCTGCCTGAGCAGGTTGGATTAGAAGGCCTCCAAGGTCCTTTCCTATCTGTTATTTCTGTTATTCTGTGATAAGTGATTATAGCACGCTATATAGGTGGCAATGGAAAATACGCTTAAATCTTACTGATTTACTTAGCAACATTTTAAGCAAAAATTGTGGATACCCACTGGTCCTGATGTAATTATATTTGTATCCCTTGGTCACCATCTGAGTATAGTTGAAAAAAATCAGCAAGATTTTTCAGAAAACTAGGATAGATAGTTAAGCATTTACAGTTACTGTTATATTGGGAGGTAGAGATTTCTTCTCTTAAGTGTACAGTACAGTGACATAGTTCTCCTATGTATTTACACTTATATGTACATGCAAAAAATTATAATGCTGTGTACATAATAAATACTAATACAGGTTAGAGCCCAAAATTGAATAGTTTGTTTGTTTGATGTAAGTTTTGATATGATTAACTTTTTAAAAACACATGGCATAGTTGCTAATTAGCCCACTCTTTTCACTAGCTAAACATAGAACGACTGTCTTTTATGAACAAGAGCAGGGTAAGGCATTTGGATTTTGCCTTATTTTTGCAGAAGATGGAAGTACACTTCTGTAAAGTTATCATCAGTTCACTAACTTTTTCTTCTTTTTACCATTTAGTCGTCTGTATGTTTTGCAAGGGGGCCTTGCACAACAAGAATGGCGAGTGCCAGAATTGCTGCACAGGTTGCTGAAATACCTAGAGCCTAAGCTCACCCAAGTTTATAGAAATGTCAGAGAGAGGATTGGAAGGTTAGTATTAAGGCTAAACTATGCCATATGTTTTTCAGCCTTTAGATATCTCATAAAATTGTCATTTTGTTTATATGTACTCCAGAAATAAGAACAAGGAAAAGTGATTTTATTAGCTTGAATTGAGTCTTTAAGGCATGAAACTAAATTAAAAGTGTGTTCTTGTGTTTTACGCAGTGCTTTGACATACATCTTCATGATAGATATTTCTTTACCAAATACTGCACTAACAAAGTTTCCCCGTGTCCATGACTTCACTTCTCGAATACTTGAAAAACTTAAACCTCTTATGGAAGTGGATGAAGAAATTCAGAATCACGTTTTGGAAGAAAATGGAATTGGAGATGAAGATGAACGAACTCAGGGCATTAAACTACTGAAAACTAGTAGGTGCTTGTGTTAAACATGTGAGAACCTAATTCAATGTTCACTTGTAGTGAAATGCCATTGAAAGGAAAAACTTGTTCAGAAGAGATGAAATTGTGTTTTGTTCTTTATCTTTGAATTGAGAAGTGTCTTTCTTTTTCTTGGCAGTTCTAAAGTGGTTGATGGCAAGTGCAGGGAGAGCTTTTTCTACAGCTGTTACAGAACAGCTTCAGCTTTTGCCATTGTTTTTCAAGGTAAGTAGTTTGATATACAGCTTGATCTGTTTAAATGACAAGGCTATTTCCCAGTAACACTTAACATTTTAATAATGTGTGAATGAAGCTTCATTTAAACAAATAGCATGTACGGAAAGTGAGGCCATATAGACAACCCATTATATAAATTATATTAAATGTTTGAATTGATTGCCATTTCTTCTAAACATTTCCTTATTTGATGCATAATCTTTGAAAACACTGCAGGGAAATCTTTTAAAGATTGCCACTTGCAGACTTCCAGCTGTTAATCCTGCTCACATCTTGTTTTAGTTTCAGGGCTGTGCAGAAAGGTTGCTTACTATGGAAATTTCAGAATGTCCCAGACATAAAAAACATACTATTTGAGAATGCATGTCTGAAATAAGTTTTGTTCGTACCTATTATTATTATTATTATCCTTGCTTTTTAAATCTCTTTTTCCAAATTTTGATTAGATATTTTCATATTGACAGATACCTGTGGGAATTAACTATTTAGAGTCACTACAGTTAAAAACTTTTTAGCTATATTTTAATGACATAATAGTTTGAATTGCTTTCTGCATATTGCAGAAATGTTTTATATTTTAATCCATACCAGTACAGTTTGTCCTTGACAATTTATTTAGTGACCATTCAAAATTACAACGGCACTGAAAAAGGTGACTTATGACTGTTTTTCACGCTTAACAACCATTGCAGCATCCCCTATGATCACATGATTAAAATTCAGATGCTTGGCAACCAATTCATATTTATGATATTTGCAGTGTTTCAGAGTCATGAGATCAACTTTTGTGACCTTCTGACAAGCATAGTTAATGGGGAAGCCAGATTCAATTAATAAACCTGTTTTTAACTTAACTGCAATGATTCACTAAACAACTGTATCAAGAAAAGTCATAAAATGGGGCAAAAATCATTTCATCAATCATCTTGCTTAACAACAGAAATTTTGCGTTGAATTGTGATTGTAAATTGAAGTCTACCTGTGTAGCATTTTAGGAGTTTTAGCTTCTGTATTAATTACATTAGTTTTCTTAGAGATATTAAATTGCTGTTTTCCAATGTGCCTTGCATTTATTCAGTTTTAAGGATCAAGACTTCACTAGTTGTCTTCACTAACTCTGCATCTGCTTTGTTTTCACAGATTGCGCCTGTAGAAAATGATCATAGCTACAATGAATTGAAGAGAGATGCTAAAATGTGCTTATCATTAATGTCTCAGGGATTGCTATATCCTCAACAAGTGCCTTTGGTACTTCAGGTGCTAAAACAAGTATGTGATGCTTTTTAAATTGATATTTTTAAACAGCATATTTACATATATTTAATCTTGTGTTAGTAGTTTTTTTTATATCTGTGCTGAAAAACGTAGGAAATATATTTGATCTGAATACATAAGAGACTGCAAAAGTGGAGGTTTTTATTGATTATCATATTTGAATTATAATAGAATATTGTTCAGAGAAATCATCTATGGCATATCCTCTGGGTTTTAATGCATTTCAGCTAGCTAGAGGTCATCTGTAGCCCAATTCACCTTGTCTGACTTCATAAAATCTCTGTGGTAATGAGATTGTAATTCAGTGAATAGTTTGGGACATATTTTATTATAATAATATAATGTTATAATTCCTTGTGTGTCCAATGATATTTGGCCAATAAAGAATTCTATCATATTCACAGGAGTAATCCAATGTAAAATTATTAACTTTTTCTGACAGGAATAAAAAAATACACTTAGTTAAATGATAATAAAGAACAAACATGTCCCTACTGAACTGTCAAATCTATTTTGGGAAAAAGGTTGACCTTAGCAACAGGAAATAGGTCACTTTAAACAAACCTGTAGACAATAATCATGCTTTGATATTTAGGTTGCCATGACGTAATCTCCAAAAATGGTTTCTTTGTTCAGTTGGATTTTCTCTTCAACAACACTCCAGGCATCTCTTTTTGCATTTCATGTCCCTGAACTTCAGAAGGCCAAGAATCCAGAATCAATACACAGTGAGGAGCAATCCAGTCTAACTTATCCATTCCATTTCTTGCCCATTCTAGGACATGTTTAAAGCATCATTTGATCCCATCCAATAAGATCCTCAGGAAAAACCCCAGGGGCCTCAGAGTCCCCTAGTTTTTGGGAACAGATCAATGAGTCTATTTTTAAGGGATACAGATAGTCCTTGCTTACTAATTGCTCTTTCAGCAACCATTTGAAATTATGACAGTACTGAAAAAGGAGATTTAAGACCCTATAATCATGTGATCATAATTCTGATGCATGGCAAATGTAATGGATTTATGACAATCATGGTTTTCCATAGTCACATGATCACTATTTGCGACCTTCCCAGCCAGCTTCTGAAAAGCAGTCAGTGGGGAAGCTGACAAAGCCACACAGTCACCTGATGTTATACTTGATGACCATGGGCGATTCACTTTATGACTGCAGCCAAAATTGACATTATCAGACATTGTGGTAATGTTATATCACTTTATGATTGCATTAGCAGTGCTTAGCAGTGAAGTTGCCAGTTCCAATGCAGTTTGTAAGGATGGATTACCTGTATAAGCATTTTTTCTTTAACAAGTTCCACCTGGCCAAAGGAGGACAAAAATGTGTTGAAAGACAGAAAAGTAAATTGTAATGTATATGTTTGGGGGGTGGGGGGTGGGAATTGTACTTCTTACACCTTAACAGGTTCAGAACTGACATTATAGAGCAGTGATGTGCAACTGTTTCCATGTTGAAGGTTACACTTAGCCTTTGAGAGGGAAGGGAAAACAAGTAAACGAGAGAGATTAGCAGCAATCTGCGAGATGAAATTTCAAGCATATTAATTAAAAAATGTTGAAAAATCATCAACTATTATAGATGAATTCTAGAAAGCTTTCTGCTTGGTCAACAGTTTGATTTAGGCTTTATTGTACTTTATTTTTCTAATTTCTGTGGTTCTATTATTTTGGCCTTTTCTTTTTATCCTTTTATAGATTGCAAAGAGTAATTCCTGGCATGCTAGATATACTGTGCTAACCTACCTCCAGACTATGGTATTTTATAATCTTTTTATCTTCTTAAACAATGAAGAAGCTGTGAACAACATCAGATGGCTGGTTATAAAACTATTAGAAGATGAACAGCTTGAGGTGAACACATTCTTATGCTTCTACTTTTTTATTTTGACAATTTGTGAAAAACTTATTTGTGGAATAAATGTGGAACCATAGGCCTGGACATTGCTTGGTGAGCAAATTGAATACATGGCAATTTGCTATGGTATTCCAATGTTTTCTCAATATTGCTCTTCCTAAATGATAGTTCATCACAATTCCAGTACTGGCTATACATTTATTCCTTAATGATCCATTAGATTTTAGATTTAATTTTTTGGTGAATATGAAGTCTTAAAAGAAATATGTTTAACTGTAACCTAGTGGGAATTAAAAACAGCATGCTAAAGATGCTTATCACTGAATATATTATTATACTCTCAATATATACTGAGTATATATTTTATACCCTTATGGTATGCTTTGCTTTGCACTAGTACCAAATACTACTTAATTATTACACAGTTAGATGAAATACCCTTATTTATCACATTCCACCTGCTGATACCAGATAATAAAATGTTGTATGAAATAGGTATTGGCGATGTAACAATTTTCCCAATACAGTCCCTTTAAAAGGGTGCAGTCAAAATTCATAAGGATGCTACTTCTTTGTACCCAGATGTGTAGAAGATTCTTTTTGAAGATGAGAAGAGGAAGTGATCTTATTAGAGACCTGAATCTGATTTTGCCATCCTAAAATATTGTTTATACTTCAAGCCAGCCTTCAGCTGTCTTGAACTTGCAAGATAAATATTATTCCTTTGTCTAATTGAAGATTGTGGATTTTCCACTTAATATTTAGTCTCAACTAGCAATGAGAAAGCTTTGTTGGAAATAAAATAGGAGTGTTAGTGCCACACTAATGCAAGATCTTCTGTGCACTTGTCGATGATAAGAAATTTATTCAATAATTCAGGTCCTTTTGTCATGCCTGTTATTCAAACTGATGTAAAAGTTTTATTTTTCCACATCTTTTTATCTTGTTTTACAATCATGCTTAATTTTGTCACTAACTGTAATAGCACTACTGCTACTGACAAAGTAGTAATATCTATCATTGTAGGGCCATATCATACTTTATGGATGTCATCTTTGGAAAAAACCAAATGTATAAGTAACATCAAAATTTGAAACATTTGGTTCTTATTCCAGTGCGAATGGAGATAATCAGGCAGGCTCCTGAAGCTATCTTTTAAAACACTCATAAACTCATATAGAGCAATTTATTCTCTTTTACATTTAGAAGTGGTTCTCACTTAACAACCATTTGTTCATCAACAGTTCAAAGTTATGGCAGTGCTAAATGAATGAAGTTATGACCATTATAATGCTTTCAATGTAATCAAAATTCAACTGTTTGGCAGCTCACCTGTACTTACAACTCACCTGTACTTAAAAGCACCCCCATCTATCACTTATCCATAACATTCCCATTTTGACTGCTGTGCAGTCCTCTGCCAACCCTGTTTCCCCCTGGCACTGACCTCCATCTCACGTTTACCATTTTTTTCTTCCTCCTCCTGCTGATCTAGGATTTATGTGCTGGTTGAGGGTACAGTTCTGGGATATGCCTCAGCAGAATGTATCTATTGAAGGAAGCTTGCTGGGCTCAGCTGGCAAGGAGGCAGCAGGATGGAACAGGTGGTGGAGGCAGGGTGGCATTGCAGAGGAAAGTGCCTTGTCTTCTGCCACCAGCATGAAGAGTGATGGTTCTTTAGGAGTGCGTCCAATTTGAGATGCAAAGCCATGCTTTAAATGGCTTGTGGGCTATTCTCCTTGCCCTAGTGATGAAACACATGGCTCTTCCTCTGACTCTTTCCTGCTACCGACTCCGTGGTCAGGCCCAGCAAGCCCCCTGTCAGGCGGAGCTCCATTCAAAATCCAGGAAAGAAATACTTAGACTCTTTAGTTTAGAGAAAAGATATCTTTTACTGAAAGTGAAGTGGTAGCAACCAAAGAATTCTGAATCTGAGAATTTAGGCGCGCAATTCACATATAGAAAGTGATGGAAATGTTCCCACCCCCAATAGTTCAAATGACACTTCCAATTAGAAGTTGTGGATATGATCATGTGGGCATCTTCAGGTGATGATGAGGCCTCTGTCCGTTGACCTTGGCATAGTTTGATAACGGGTTGCAGTTGCGCAGAGAGAAGAAAGCTAAGCGAGAAATAGAAACCTAACTCTATTTTATGCTCCCCCCTTCCATTTATACATCAGATGAATGTAACTCCTCCAGCTCACTTCCCCAACTATTCCTACCTCCCTTTTCCACCCCCCGTTACTTATGGCAGTCGAAAAGATGCAAAGCAATAGCAGAAGATCTTGAAGACTGACATTCGGCCCTCCTAGAAAAAGGGAAATCATCAGTCCTAGAAGTCCTAGAAGAGAGAGAGAGAGGAGAGAATATAAAGACAATTATTAATCATTAAACAATTTCAAAACAATACACTCCTAAGGCTTATCAGGATACTTGGAACAAAATGCTTTGATCAACTTAGGGGCTTTAACATCGGTTTCATTAACCCATTCGGCTTGTGAAGAAGAGAAATGTTTCCAGGCTACAAGATACTGGAATCGACCCCTCCCATTTGCGAGAATCCAGAATTTCTTTAACTTCAAAATGTTGTTCGCCTTCAATCAATATTGGTATGGGAGAGTCAGTCTGGATGGGCCTTAGGTCAGAAGTACGCTCAGGTTTTAGCAAACTAACATGGAAAACCGGATGAATTTGTCGAAGAGTTTTGGGTAAGTTCAGCTGGACTGTTACAGGATTTATAATTCGTTCAATTGTGAATGGACCAACGTATTTAGGACCAAGCTTCTTTGACTTTTGAGTGGTTTGCAGGTATCTGGTGGACAGGAAAACCTTGTCGCCCACTTTATATTCTTTCTGTGGGGATCTTTTCTTGTCTGCAAATTTCTTATGAGCTTGATGGGCCTCATCTAATGCTTTGCGTGTTACTGGCCAGTTAAGTTGGAGTTGAGTTATCCATTCATCCAACGAATGAATGGGCTTTTCACGAGGAAGTTCAGGTATGGGAACGAAATCTTGTCCCGAAGCCACTTTAAATGGAGTAAATCCAGTACTGCTGTGTACGGAGTTGTTGTATGCCACTTCGGCAAATGGTAGTAATTCGGACCAGTTATCTTGTTGATAATTTATGTAACATCTGAGATATTGTTCTAACACTGAGTTAGTCCTCTCACAGGCCCCATTGGTTTGGGGGTGGTGGGCAGAGCTTAGCCCCTGGGAGGAGCCTATTGACTTCAGGAACTCTTTCCAAAAATTTGAGGTAAATTGGACCCCTCTGTCAGAGATTATGCGTTCCGGGACGCCATGTAACCTATAGATATGTGATATAAATAGTTTAGCCAGCGTCTTAGCAGAGGGAATCTTGGAACAAGGTATGCAATGTACTTGTTTGGAAAACAAATCAGTCACTACCCAGATGACCGTGTTTCCACCACTTTTGGGTAATTCTACTATAAAGTCCATAGAGATTTCCTTCCAAGGAGTCATTGGTCTAGCTACATTTTGTAACAATCCTACTGGCTTACCAGGAGGTCTCTTTGCCGAAGCACAAATCGGACAGCTAGCTACATAAGCTTCAATGTCCTTCTTTAAAGTAGGCCACCAGAATTGTCGCTTAACCAGATGTAAGGTCTTCACAAATCCGAAATGGCCAGCTGCTTTAGAATCATGAGCCTGTTGTAGTATTTGGCTTCTCAGTACCTGTGGCACATACAACTTGACCCCCACCCAAGCCAAACCATCTCTAATTGTATAGTCACTTGAACGAGCCAGGAACCATTCGTCCAGTTTTAAAGCTTCTTTTAATTGTTCGGTAAGGTCATTCGATAAAACCACTTCTTGGTTCTTCCTTTGGGCTCTGGTGACCACTGGGGCAGCTAGGTGTTTGGCTGAGACAATTGGGCTTATCACCTCCTGACGCATACTATTATATTGACGTAGTCTAGAGAGAGCATCCGCCATGAAGTTCTTCCCGCCTGGAATGTACTTCAATGAGAAATTGAATCGCTTGAAGTACTGGGCCCAGCGAACTTGTTTAGGGGACAGCTTCCGGGGTGTTTTTAAGGCTTCCAGATTCTTATGATCAGTCCATACCTCAAACGGGTGTTTTGCTCCTTCCAGGAAATGTCTCCAGGTCAGCAAGGCCCAACGAACTGCAAAAGCTTCTTTCTCCCAGACGGCCCATCTTCTCTCTGTTTCAGACAGTTTACGGGAGGTATACGCACAAGGCTGTAAGGTCCCTTTCTCGTTGATTTGAAGTAATACCGCTCCAATAGCTACATCACTTGCATCAGCTTGAATCACGAAAGGAGTGTCCATATCCGGGTGTTTCAGCACTGGTTCTGCAGCAAACAGTCGTTTTAGCTTTTCAAAAGCAGCTTGGCACTCCATGGACCACTCCAGCGGCTTTCCTGGCCTCGGCTTCACCTCCCCTTTTGTTTTCAAGAGATTTGTGATGGACATTGCTATCTTAGCAAACGTCGGGATGAATTGCCGATAAAAATTTGCAAATCCCAAAAAGCTTTGAAGTTGTTTTCTGGTGCGTGGTGGAGCCCACTCCAGAACGTCACGCACCTTCTCTGGATCCATCTCTATGCCTTCGGATGAAATGCGATATCCCAAATAATCAATTTTGTCTTGGTGGAATTCACACTTTGATAATTTAGCATACAACTTAGCGGCACACAGTTTCTGTAAAACCGACCGCACTAACTTCACATGTTCATCCAGGGTCTCTGTGTAGATAAGGATATCATCAAGATAAACCAAAACCCCCCTGTATAAATGTTCATGTAACACTTGATTGATCATTTGCATGAATACAGCTGGGGCCCCTTGTAAACCAAAAGGAAGAATGTTGAATTGGAAACATCCCATCGGGCAGTTAAAAGCGGTCTTCCACTCATCCCCTTCCTTAATTCGAATCCGGTAGTATGCTTCTCTCAAATCCAACTTCGTGAAGATCTTTCCCTTCACTAAATGGGCCAACATGTCCTTCATCAAAGGAAGGGGGTACACGTTTTCCACAGAAATAGCGTTCAAATTTCTGTAATCCACCACCAAGCGTTTGGAACCATCTTTCTTTTCACGGAACAACACTGGGGCCGCTACCCGGGGTCTAGCAGGTTGAATGAAACCACGTTCCAAATTTTTATCAATAAACAATCTTAGCTCTTCCAATTCCCGTGGGGTCATTGAGTACAACTTTGGTTTCGGGAGCTTCACCCCAGGCAAAATCTCAATAGCACAGTCTGTTGCTCAGTGAGGCGGAAGCTCATCCGAGGCCTTCTCACTGAACACTTCTTTTAAATCCCAATACTCTTTAGGAATTTTCTCCTCATCTTTTACGGGCTCAGTACTTGTGGAAGCTATTTCAATTAGGCCCCCAGGCTTCGGCTGAGATCTGGCCCCTCCTCCCGGTCGCTGCTTTGTGCGTATGCGCAACAACCCCTTTCTCCAGTTAACCTGGGGGTTCCATTTCCGGAGCCAGGGCAATCCCAGTATTAATGGTTGCTCCATCCCAGGGACCACAATAAAACGCAGGGTTTCATCATGCTCATGACAAAACGTGCAGGGCAACCTCCAGCCACTGATCCATCTAATTGGCAAAAGGAAATGGGCATCTTCAAAGGTTTTAACTTTAGGCCCATTTTCTTCACTACTTCCGTGTTTATTATACACCTGGTGCACCCAGAATCTAACAGGGCTAGCATTTCCCCTTCGACCCCTGAATTGGGTACCCTCAACTTCACCGGAATGGTCATAGGGCCCACACTTGGACTTACTAGGAAGTCGTCTTCCGAATCAGAATCCTCCTCCTCAGGGGTCACTGGGGCTTCTGATTCCTCTCCTGCGGGACGGGTGACCTCTGCTGTCTCTTTCGACTTTTGTGCTGTTTCGCGAGGCTTCGCTGGGGATTTTTCAGGTTTATTTCCTTCCTTTGGCGCCCCCTTTGGCTCCAACTTGACTCTGCAGTTCACAGCCCGGTGACCTTCTTTCCCGCATCGAAAGCAGGCCGAGGGGTTGGGTCTTGCCGCCACTCCTCCCTTCTGAGGTTTAGGAGCCTCTTGAGAGCGCGAGGGGGAAAACTTGCTCCACCCATAACCTCCCCGCCGTTTACTTCGGATTAAATCAATTTCCACTTCTTCTGCCAACAGGTACCACATCTGCAAGTTATTGGGGTCTCTTCTAGCAGTGCATCTCTGGTACACATCTTCATTTAAACCATCTTTAAACAGTTCTATCAGGGCTTCTTGGGGCCAGCCTCGGAAATGGCCTGCTAACTGCCTAAATTCTTGAGTGTAATCAGCCACAGACCTCCGCCCCTGTTTTATGGTTTTCATCTTAATTCAGGCCTTGCGCTCCGCCAGTGGGTCCTCAAACCTAGCCCGCAGTGCAGCCATAAATAGGTTATAATTCAGCAACTGAGGAGCATTATCATTTTGCAAAGTCGCCATCCACTCTGCCTCTATTCCCTCCAGAGCCCTGGTAACACACCTCACTTTGGCTGCTTCTGAGGGAAAATCCTCCCCATACTCCTCCATATGGCTCCATACTTGAGCTAAGAAAAATCCCAAGGCTTTGGGATCCCCTCCGTATTTTACTTCTAACGGAGGCAGCCTAGGAGCTCTACGCCTTCTAGGAATCACACCTCCCGCCGAAGGCCCCGGGGCTGCTGCTGGATCGGGTTGATTTATGGGAGAGGGAGTTGCTCTGCTTCTTCTGGCTGGGGCTGCTTCCCCTCCCCCTTCATACCTTTGTGGAGCTTGAGGTTATTCAAAGGCTTCATTCAGGAGTTTCCTGGCTTGATCCAGCAAGAGTTCCCTCTTTTCCTTCTCTTGCCAAGGCTCCTCTTTTCCATGCCGGCGGAATGTGACCATGCCGGCGGGTAGTTGTGACCCCAGGGGGGGGATCCTTCTCCGGATCTTTCCAACCAACTCCCACCGACCATCTGGGCTTCACAGCTGGATCCTCTTCCAGACTGAGCTCTACTAGCGATTGGGCTTCCTGCACCAGCAAAGAATCTTGGCCTCCAATGGCTCCCATATCCTCCTGGTCGCTATTTGAAGATGACAAAATGTCCAGGCCCCCTCAGAAGAAAATTGGGTATTCTCTCCGGGTGGGCAGGTGGTGTGAGATTCAGAATAATGTCAGGCAGAGCTCCATTCAAAATCCAGGAAAGAAATACTTAGACTCTTTAGTTTAGAGAAAAGATATCTTTTACTGAAAGTGAAGTGGTAGCAACCAAAGAATTCTGAATCTGAGAATTTAGGCGCGCAATTCACATATAGAAAGTGATGGAAATGTTCCCACCCCTAATAGTTCAAATGACACTTCCAATTAGAAGTTGTGGATATGATCATGTGGGCATCTTCAGGTGATGATGAGGCCTCTGTTTGTTGACCTTGGCATAGTTTGATAATGGGTTGCAGTTGCGCAGAGAGAAGAAAGCTAAGCGAGAAATAGAAACCTAACTCTATTTTATGCTCCCCCCTTCCATTTATACATCAGATGAATGTAACTCCTCCAGCTCACTTCCCCAACTATTCCTACCTCCCTTTTCCACCCCCCGTTACTTATGGCAGTCGAAAAGATGCAAAGCAATAGCAGAAGATCTTGAAGACTGACACCCCCTTCAGCAGACAAGAGTTCACCATGTTGCTGTCTTGCCACATGCCTCCCGAGACTACCCCTACCAGTACCTGGACCTTAGGCCAGCAGCAGGAATAAGATGATTGTCAGCTGTGGGCAGTAGTGGCAGAGTACATACAAGGCAGACAAATTGGCAGAGACGTAGAGAAGTGGGGAGAGTTGAAGCAGAAGTGAGTCAGACAAAACCCAATAAGAGAGAGATCTTTGCCTAATGACGGCATGATCCTGGCCTAATCACTATAACTGGGACTACTGGAACCACCATTACTAAGTAGTGTAGGCATATAATGTTTCACCTAACAATGTTGCATCTTCACTTAGCACTGGAAATTCTGGTTGAAATTAGGGTTATTGAGCAAGGACTGCCTGTGTTCATTCCATTAAATGTGTAGTGAAAAATTTGACAGCGTAATTTGCCCATTAGGGGCATGGTAAATTCTTGAAGCAAATGTAAAATTGCCAAAATGCTTGCTTTTGTGTAACATCTTAATAATCATATTGCCATAGAAACTCCTGTGTTGCAGAGGTTGTAATTTGTTTTTCTTTACTTTTAGGCAAGATCTAATTGGATGATGATTCAGTTCCCATGTATTGTGTCTTTGTTATTTTGTATATAAATTAGAGGTTTTTGTTGCAATTGTAGGGTGTAAATCCTTCCTAGGATGATCTTTGTCACTTACCCATCCATTTAATTGGGCTTTTTTTACATTTTGAAGTTAAAGTTATTCATTTTGAATAGTTTTTGGAAACCAGTTTTTTCAGTCACTTCCTCAGATTTTTGGATGACCGAGAAATAATGTAAATGCATATTTACATTTGAGAGCAAAAAAGACTCTTAAAGAGATGTATTGATATTTAAATTTCATAAACTTTAAACTTTAATTGGCATGTTGTCGTCTAATCTCAGTAACCTTCCTTACTCCAAGTGTAAAGATGAATTTTTTAAAAAAACAAGTTACCCTAGGGAAAACTAGGTAGTACTCTCTAAATCGAAGCTGCTGCTCTCTTGCTATGTTATGTGTATCTTAGAACCATACTACATTTGTAAATGCTGTAATAAAGCATCTTCTACATTATATTTCCTTTTTATATGTAGTTTGTAGAATTGCACCAAGATGGCAGCTTACTCCTGTACCTGGATCCTTTGTGTAAGCATGAATGTGTTCAGGTAGTCCTCGACATACGACCACAATTGGGACCAAGATTGTCATAAGTTGATGCTGTTGTAAAAGCAAGGCCATGAGATTTAAAATGAAAATTGCTTTTTGCTTCCCACAGCATACCTTATCAACAGTGAGAGCAAGAAAATGGTGAAAGTGAGCTGGGGTGACAGAATGTAGGTCGATTGAGGTCTAGGAATGCAGGGTGGCAGGAGCAGTTGCACTAAGCTGGAACACTATGGTTTCCCAGGGCATTGCAAGCAGTCCCAGAGTTGTGTGATGGTCTGCTTCCCGTCCCACAAGTGCAGGACATCCAAAGGATAGAGATGGTTGGGAGATAGGTGGTATGGGGAATTGGAGCACCTGCACGATTTTAAGTACAGGTTGGCTGCTAAGTGTCCCAAATGCAACAGTCCTAAACTCAGGTATAGGTTGCAAGTCCATTTTTTTCAGCACTGTGGTAAGTTTGAATGGTCACTGAATGTATGGTCATAAGTTGAGGAATATCTGTTTGGAAAAATACATTCCAAATAGTATTTATTAAATTATTTATTTATTTATATAATTTATATGGCTACCCATTTTACTGAAGTGACTCTGACTGGTAAACAGAAATTAAAACCTCCAATATTTAAAAATAAAAACCTACACCGATAATGTTATCTACTTTGAGTAATGAAAAGTCTAGAAGAAAACAACCAAGCTCAGAGAGCGCCAACAACCCCTCATTTCAACCCTCATTACAAATAGGCCAGCTATTGTCCCTGAAAAGGGGGAAAAATAGAGAAAATGTAATACTATCAGAGAAGACATTCAAGCAATTGACCTTGAGTTATAAAGAGATTTGCAAAAACAGATTCTAATCTATATTATCTGTTTTCTCAAAGGACTTTTATGTGGCTTCTTCAGCATTTCAGTATTCTAGTGCCAGTGAACTCTAGGAGAGTTCTTGAGTTAAGAATTTTAAGTGTACTTTAGTTTATCAAGATATTGTAAATTATCCCATTGCTTAGGAATATATTAAAGGTTTAGAAACACAGACAGTTGGTCAATCTTTGAATACATGATAAAACCAAGCCATTTGGATAATGTCCCAATAAAAGATTCAGAAATTTGGAGTCCACATTAATAACTGATTTACTGTCTCTCTTTGAAATATGTTTCAGTGTTCTGCTCAGCAAATTATAAAATTATATCCTTGAATATAATCCATTTAAATTCCATAGAAGCAAAATTAAAAACCTTGTAATGAATTACCAGAAATTAACTGGCTCCTGGAATCAATTTCTTATATGAATATTGTAATGTTAAGTAGTTACAAAGCTTCTGAAATGAAGAAGATTGTACAGCTTATTAACATATTTCTGTACAGCTAAAAGTTGAACTAATGACTTCCAGGATTGGAATGCTTGTGAACGGAATAAACATAGACTTATTATTTACTTTATTTTCTGTAATGATTCTTTGTTCTGTCATGCCATTTTAACGCCATAATAATCATAGTCACTGGGAACAAAAGCCAGCACGCAACAAACTTTCTGTGTGCATAAGCTACTATGAAATTGTTCAAAAGATATCACAGCACTATAAATACTCAGGTGTAGGGTAGACTAAATACCACTGTCTGTTCATTCTTTTGAGCACATGGTGTTCAACAGGCCATGCCATAACTTTGCCCCATGTGTCTGCTCTTCCAACCCTATTATTCTGTATTTAACAAAATAACATTTTTTTTCACTGGAATTTAACTAAAACCCTCCTTGTGATCCTGAGGCTACTGTCTCATGAAGAAAAAATTCAGCAGAGTCTTACTGCTTAGTACAGTGAACACTGACTTTGCAAAAGACTTGTAAACAAAGATTACATGTGATAATGGCAGGGTACAATACTCTTACTCTCTTTCTCACATTTAGAACAGTGTTTTTCAGTTTCAGCAACTTTAAGATTTGCTAAACTTCAACTTCTAGAATTCCCCAGCAACCCAGCTGTTTGGGGAATTCTTGGAATTGAAGCCCACACTGTTACTTTTGTTATATAGAGCAAAGAGGGCTGGCCTTATTGTTATTACTGATGCTGTTATTTGATCCTAGGTGAGAGAGATGGCTGCTACCACTTTGGGTGGTTTGCTCCAGTGCCACTTCCTGGAGATTGATCACCCTATGCAGACTCATTTTGAGCAGCTCTGTAAGATGAGACTTCCAAAGAGAAGGAAACGAGACCTCAGTACTGTAGTGGATACCATTCCCTCTGCAGGTAAGGAGGAAGTTCCTTTAGGAAGGTATGCTGAATGTATTTGTCGAGGGGTGTGTGTCTTAACCTCAGCTTTCTGTTTCTGATTACTTACTTTCCACTTTTCTGTGCATAACATTTGAAAAATATCTGTTCTTCCAAAAGAAAGTCAGCCAGTTATTTCTGATATACAATGTAGTCTAGTTCACAGGAAAGGGTGCATTAGAGATTTTCATTGGAAAGAACAGGGAGAAATCTGAAGCTCCCTAAATAATGGAAACTCAGAATTTAGGTCAAACCACAAAAGAGTGGCTTCTGCAAGGGAACTAAATCATGTGGCAGAAATAACATATTGCAGGCAATGCAGCACATCTGCATTGGATTAGATTGTAATAATTTTAAATGCACAATTTAACCTATGCTTTAGAAATTACAGGTAGTCCTCTGTTTACAACCATTCATTTAATCATGGTTTGAAGTGGTGATGGCCTCAGAAAAGTGACTAATGGCTCCCCTCAAAGTAATGACCCTTGTACCACTCCTGTAATCACATGATTACATTAGGTAATTTGCAAGCAGCTCGCATTTATAAAAGTTGCAACCTCTTGCAGTCATATAATTATGATTTACGACCTCTTCTTTGCATCCCTCTATAGACCCAAAAATCTGCTCAATGAAATTTAAAGAAAACCATGTAAATGTGTATGCGTGACAGTGATTTTAAAGGGCTTCAGAAAAAGAGGTAGAAAATCCACTCCTCCATACCCTTTTCTCATAGAAAGAGCTTGTCTCTTATTTGTGTCAATTGAAGACTCCTGTGCTGTCCCATGGAAGAATTACCAACTTTTTTTCTTTCAGATTTAGTTAAACGCCATGCTGGTGTGCTTGGACTTAGTGCATGTATTTTGTCCAGTCCATATGATGTGCCCACATGGATGCCTCAACTTTTGATGGATCTTAGTGCGCATCTGAATGATCCTCAGCCTATTGAGGTATGATTCATTTGATTAATCGTTGGACTTCTTATGCTGAAGCTTAGACTCTTAAATGACTTCTTTTTTTGAGCAGAAATTGTTTAGTCTACTGCTTAGAAAATTTCTGTTGTAGGTACTGGCTATTTTGTTTTGTTTTGACCAAATGTTAATCCTAAAGATCAAAACAGAAATTATTCAATAGTACCTTTTTAAGTGGCTTTTTTGCTTTTTAGCTGGTTAAGAAACATAACCATTTACAGAGCCAGTTTGGTTTGATTCTGATAATAATCTCTTAGTTTTATTTTATGCAAAAAAGGGTGTGTGTGAAGAATAGGAATAATCCTCTCATATAAAGCAACACAGTACTAAACAAAAACTAGTTGAATATATTTATTAAACTTTTGTACAATTAAACTGTGCACATTTAACAATTCATTGAATTGAATAAAAAATATTTGAGCTAATATACACAATTCTTAAATCACTATACATAAATATTGTTTCTTTTCAAGTTTAGGGTAACAGTAGCAAATATTACAAATTATATTTTGAAATTAATGATTGGTAGTGTCCCTAAAACCTAAAACATTTGAACAAAATTCTGAATAATATATCTACACTTACAAAGCTGAATCATAGCTTTAAGAACAAGACAGTTTATTGTTGTTTTAAATACATTGCCTGGATATTTCTCTGTTTTTCTTCACACAGATGACAGTAAAAAAAACATTGTCCAATTTTCGGAGAACTCACCATGATAACTGGCAGCAACATAAGCAACAATTCACTGATCACCAGCTGCTTGTCCTTACAGATCTTTTGGTATCACCGTGCTATTATGCATAAAAGGGTGAGACTGTGTTGTAAAATCTGTACCCTTGGGCTATCTCGGAATGGTCTTCTTGATATCCAGCTTGACATAGCAAAATATCACCTTTCAAACAGTGCCTTGTAATTTTTAGACTCATTAAATGAAACCAATACTGTCTGGCCTTTTCCTTCCTTCATATAAGAATCTCTTTAGAATTCTCATTTAAAAATATAAAATTTAAAAATTATTACCTTTTTAACTTAAATTGAAATAAAATAATCAAATATAGATGGGGCATGTATTGAATATGGTGTCAAAGACATTAAAACATAATTTTTGCTATCCCAAAGGTGCCTTTCAAAAGGCAACTGGACTTTCTTGGGTCTTTTTTCCCCTTGAAAACATTTCACTCCTTGTCCTAGAAGCTCTTCAGTTCTGACTGAATGGTGGGGGATAGAAGAATTTATATTCTTTGCTGTTATCTCGTCCTTAGTACTCTAAGAGTCATTGAGGCCACTTGGAGATTTACTTGTACCCACAGGGTCATCTGAATCAGCTTGCAAATGAACCCTCTTGGGACTGCTGAAAGGACTGTATGGTAGAAACCAAGAAAGTCTAGTTGCCTTTTGAAATGCACCTTTGGGTAACCATGATCTGGATGATTGAGAATCTCCATAAATAACTTGCTAGTTTTTCACTATATTATCTTGAAATCAGTTTACTTTACCTTGCATTATATTTATTTTATGTGATGATAAAATGGGATTCCCGCTATATTTACATTTTATGTGAGTGTCAGCTTTAAATTCAACTGGCAGTGAGACTAGTATGGATGATATTTTGACAGCACTGCATTGTGTTTGCATGTGGTAGTAAACAGGATGTGACCTTGATATAATGAAAAACAATTGCACTGATTTTATTGGCAATCTGGTTCACTTGTTATTCTCTTAATACAGAGGTTCTCAACTCAAATGCAGTCCCACAGGGGTCTCAAGCAACTTGGAAAGGGGTCATTTTTTTTTTTTAAAGATTTGCACAGGTAAAGTTGGAAGAAAGGGCCCAGGTAGCATTGGGAAGATGTCAAAACCTACGAATCTAGTAATCTGGAAAAGGGATGCATCAATCAAAAGAATTTTATTTAACTCATCATTTTAGCTCATGAACAAATGTGTTTATCATTCAAGGGATGATGGTATTGCAAAGTTTGAGAATCCTTACCTTAATGAATTGCCATGTGTAAAATATTTTCATTGATCTGGAACCCCAGAAGAATAACAAGAAAAGAGCCTCATATGAGGTCAGAAATTGGAGAGTACTTGCTTTCATGAACTTTGAATTGAATAGAGAGACCTGCTTGCCATTATACAGAACTGGTTTATGATCATGATAAAATTTATCATTTTAGTTAATAAATCTCAATTAACTTGGTTTGTAAATACATAAACTCATATGTTATCATTTATTTATTATTTTCAAGGCTTATAGATTGTATAGGTGGCTCGAGTCAATGAACTACCAGCATAAACTCCTGAAATTCGTAATTTAGGTAAAACAAATACACAGAGAGAGGGGGGGGGGGGGGGGGGGGGGGGGAGAGAGAGAGAGTCAAAAATTAAAGTCAGAAATATATAGTAGAAATATGTGCCCCTGGAATCTAACCACCTAAAGACTATTAAAATAGTATATAAACTATTTTGATGACAGATTTCCATTCCAGACTCTATGCTTAAAACAGGCAAATGCCCTTGTTCTTGCTAAAGATAGATTGGCTTTTGTCATTGTCAAATTATCCATCTCTTTTAGGGTCTCAGAAAAATTAGAAACTGCTTCATTTCTGTAAAGATAGAGAAACTTAAAATTTAACTTTTTAAATATAGAACTCTTTTGAATTTGATAATTCAGAGGCTTAAGTTTGGAAACCTTTTTAAAAGTGCATATAATATGTCCCTTGAAGAAGATTAGAATTCTGTTTAACTGAAGAAAAAGGCTCTGGCATAGTAACAAGTCTCTGCATGAATAAGAGAATTGCAATTTTCTTTTTCATCCTTTCATGAAAGTGTCTTGTATTTAAGATAAATCCTACCTTATGGAATGGCAAATATCGTAATTTTTCTTTTTCTTCTTCTTATAATTTTCAGATTTAAGATTATTTCTTGTACAAAGGATTGTTTATTGATATCAGATGAATAAATGGGCACACAACCTATAAGAATATGCATGGCCTTCTCTTCATAGTACCCTTGGGTGTAAGTGTAGATAGTAATACCATCCCAATTTAAAAAAAAGATTTTTACTTTCTTTTTTAGTTTACATGCAAAACCAACTATGCAGTGTGCTTTGTGCTCAATTCTCTTTCAAATCTTAGCTTTTAAATCCATACTATTAATTTTTATTTCATAGCCAGATTTTCAATATCCTTCATCCAGGTACTGAACTTTAACTTTCAATGGTTTTGTAAGTGGCAACTTACATTTTTCCAATTTAGGAGAGCCCGTAGACAATAACAGATATTTGCTGTTGTTTTATTTCATGTATATATGTTAATACTGAATGGTTAAAGACTTTTAAAATACAGTGTAAAATGTTCTGTATTGATTCTCCCACCTTTCCTCATTAACTCTATGTCTCCATGCTGGAACAGATATTTAAGTTGCATTAAAATACAGAAGTACTGTATCTGTCCCCATCAAAATCCTTTTTGGTCTGTAACTTTGGTGGCTATTGACTCACTACTTCACTACATGTTACATACAGGTAAAAGATTGTATAAATTGTAGAGGCATTGCACTGACAAAGTACTGTATAGTTTGCAAAAGTTTTACATAATCCATTTGTGAGATTATCTTGTAAAGATTCACACTTTTCAATGTTAAAATACTGCTTTAGCTTTTGTATCCAATTCAAATGCCAATTTATCTTGGTTTATAATATTGCTGATTCTCATTAATGAAATTATTTAGTTTTGAGTTTAATATTCATTTATTATTAGTGAATGATTTTTTAACCAATATTTTTCTCTTGCTATCATCCTAAGTAATGGTCTATTTTAATGTATGGTAAATAATAGAATTGAAATCTCTCTCCCATTTAAGAAAACAAAAACAACACAAACTTGAAAAATACATTCACTCTGCATCTTTTTCTTTGTGAAAAAGAAATATAATATGCTTTTAAATCATCTGCCTGTTGGGAAAGCAAACATGGCAGTGTAACCTGGACAGCATGTCCTGAGAATCAGTGAAGAAATAACATGTATAAAGTGGTGCCAAATGCATCTTCTTACTTTAAGTTGTGAAATTAGTTTAAAGCTGAATAAATTAATTGTTTGTAAAAATGTGAGTGTGCATGCCATGTTTATTGTTCAGTGTATCCTCTCAAGTAAGTGGCTTCATTTAGGAGGGGAGCTAACAATCTCTTAACAGGGATATTTGGGATCTAATCTAATCTCTTGAATATAAATAATGGGTTGCTTGCTTTTAGTTCTGAAAGGGCACGAGTGCTTGGGTTTTAGAGAAGTAGATCCAATACTTTAAAAGTTGTATTGGTACTCTTCATAAAAGTGATTCAATCAAGAGAAGTTTGGAAACCATGGTATGGCTTATGACAGCAATCCTCAACCGTTGCAGCTTGGCGGCCCGGAGTGGGGGGAAATAGGGGAACCAGGCTGCGTAAGGAGGTGGCTGATGGACATGTGTGCATACAGCTCAATTTAAGTGAACGACGAGCCAGCGTGCATGCATGTGCATGCGCAGCTTGACCAATTATGGCCTGGTTGCAAATAGGTAGTGGGGTTATGTTATAAAAGTACTTTCTATATGGTGGCTTCTGATATAAAAGTACTTGTTTGAATTATTCACATTTTACAAATCTTCTCAGCTTAGATTTAGAATTAAAATGGACACATATAATTATATTTCCTTTTAATGTGCAAAAACTCTTATTCTCCCCCTAAACCTAGCATAGAAATTTGGTTTTGATAACTTGGTTCTCTTAGGAAAAAGAAGAATAGGATAGTTTCCAATCACAAAAGGATGACTGAATTGTGCTGATTCTTGTTGCCAGGGAGATTTGCCAGGAAGGCAAATCTTAGTTCTAATTTATTCCCTGTGCAAAAATAATTAAAAGAATTGGTAAGAAGCATGTACACTAATCTTGTTATTTCTGATCTTACTTTTGTAAACGTTATCAGTAGTCTAGTAAACTCCTGTTTGAATTATTACAATCCCTTATCTATAATAAATAATGTGGAAATTTTGCTTGGCAAGATAGCCATAATCTTATTTCATGCTGCTCACTTGAATAATGTCTCACAAATTTAAAGAAGCTTTGCTGGTTGTCACTTTGTTCTGGGGAACCAATTCAAAATGTTTAAACTTATTTTTTCAAAGCCATAGTGTTATAATAAAGTAAGAAACCAAATGGATGACACTGCTGCCATTAAGAAAACCCCATACTTGAGGTTTGAACATCACAAGCTGCTTGCATATTCCTCCAAGAAACATTTCACTAAGATGACTTCAGGATTGCCTTCGGCTTAGTGAGACAAAAATATTGATTCTGGAGAGTTTTGTATGTTTATGTCTGAATAAGAAACAACATGTATAGTTTTTGTTAATTGTGTGAATCACTGAAACTTTTTTAAAAAGGCTATACAAAACTGCCCTAATAATGGAGCTAACTGGCCATCTGCCTATGCATAAAAGGATACAAATTAAGATTTAACATCATCTGTCTCCTGCTTTAAAATAATCAGCATTGTCATTCCACACCTCTGACCTAAATGTTTTCAGTAATCTGACATGCTAGCTGCAGTTCAATTGATAAGCAAAAAAGGGAGAAAAATGAGAAGACTTGGAAAATATTTTATGTTTTTTCTGGCCCCCCATCCCCATATACTGTATATATGGCAACAGCACTGGATTAACTCTATAATAGGAATACAAAGAATTCTCAGCTCCTGTGTATTCCTGACTGGAGATCAAAAGGGAACATTAATTTGCTACTACTCTCAGATGAATGTGTATTTTAATATTATGGTAGCTTCTCCCTCATGCTTTCCTACAACATGTAGCAAGATCCCACTGAAAAACACTGTACTAAACGATGTATCATTGTAATATATACCTCCTTTTCTGTTTTGAGCTGCCTCTTCTAGATTACAAGTTTATGGATAGTGATACCAAGAGCAGGTGTCTCCAACCTTTTGGACCTCAGGGACCACCAAACACATAATTTTAAATCCCAGGGCCCATGAACCGGTTCTGTGGGTGTGGCCTAATTTGTGGGTGTGGCTTGGTGGTCATGTGACTGGCTGGGCATGGCTTGTATGTAAATACCACAAATATTTATATAAATATTGAATTTTTTTATGAAAAAAGAGCAACTTTTACCCAAAATCAGGCAAAGCAGGCAGGCAGATTGAGTTGCTCACAGAATCACAGATTCATTCAGAGATCTATCTATCTGCCATCGGATAGCTCAGTCTGTCACATAAAATTTGCTTGCAAGCAAACTCACAAAATTAATTCACAACACACCATGTATATAAATATTGAATTTTTTATTAAAAAGAGAAACTTTTACCCAAAATCAGGCAAAACAGGCAGGCAGGTAGTGATCTGTCTGCCGTTGGCTTCCTGAATCTGTCACATAAAATTTGCTTGCCGTGAGTCTGCACTGAGTAATAGAACCTTCAGTCCTAAGGGAGGTTCGGCTGTGCTTAAAAGCAGAACTGAAGATCTAAAGATTAGCTAGAAAGCAAGAAATCCAACCATTTCCCACTTCCTAGCTAATCTAAATCTGGCACAGCAGAACAGATGTTGGTCGGAAAAAGGAAAAATAGCAATTTAGCGGACAAGTTTGCCGGGTAAGGAATGAATGGGTGGAGAGAGTTCCCACGGGCCATGTGGGCTGTGCAGCCTTGTGTTTCTGCGCAGCCTGGATTAATTGTTTTGTGGGGGTGCTCTGGGGGTAAGATTTCTCTGTAGCCCACCAAAATTTTCTCATGGCCCACCAGTGGGCCGCAGCCCACCAGTTGGCGACTGCTGACCTAGAGGACAGTTTTATATTGAGCACCTGTTTGTGATCTGAATGATGTTCACAAAATTTCAAACTCTATTATTTCTCAAAACAAGAACAGGACCTCATTTGGCCTAAGAGAACCTGGCAAAACAGATCAACTTTGAAAAAAAGGTGGAATTGGTTAGAGCTACAAAGAAACCCCAAATTTCACCCAAGCCATCTTATAGGAGACTCAAGTGGCAGCTCATATGTTGGCACCTGCTCTAAGTCCTCTAGTCACATGACCAGAGGTGACATGACACACCCACACATGCCCCATTCTTCCTGGTTCTATATTCAATCATAGATGCACATGAAGGGAGAACGCCCATACCTGTAACATGCAACATGTTGCTTTATTATACATAAGAAAATATAAATGGCTGTCACTTGCACTGCTAGAGCATCCTACCCACTTTAGGTCTGATGTTGGTTTCCTAGTACACTGCACCTAACTTTATTAAGAAAGAAATAGCCAGGTTGCTTTGTATCTCTTTTCCTTCAGCTAGAGGATCATCTACAGGATGGACAGTTTTGACTTGAACAGGTATAGCTTGTATTTAATAATAATAATAATAAAAAAAGCTTGCTTTATCTCCCCAGAAAGCTTTGGGGCCGTTTCTGTCATGTCTGATGTCAACATCCATCTAATAAGGTCTGTATCGAAAAGTCTCCCCAGCTGAAAAGGTAACTTGGAATAGACACAGCTGGAACAGGCACATTTCTCTCCCCCTCACTCCTTTTTTCCTCCCTAACCTTCCTCAATGAAGAATATTTGAAACAGGCGGTTATGACCACTTTGTAAAGTTGCAGCTGATTTATTAAGTACGTTGCTTCGATATTTATCGCCAACATTACTGTTGTGTTCCCCCCCCCAAAAAAAAAAAAAAAAAAATTAGGGAAACTTCAAGAATAATACATTTATTGCCCACTCGTTTCTGTGAATTGAAATCCTGCTAGTTATGAGTGAGTATCCGGCTGGCTCTGGGATATGTCATTCAAAATGCTCGACAATTCACACTCGAGGTAGGATGGAGAAAAAGGCCCGGCGGTCTCGGGTGGTTCTGGGTATCTCTAAGCAACTGCGCCAGCGGATGCTATTTTTCAGCAGTATCTGCTGCCGCCTCTCAGACGCTTGACCTGCCACAATTTGAGAGCAGGGTTCCCCGAGAGGAAAGGAAGGGACCGAGTCAGCTGTTTTCCTCGGAGCGCGACGCGCACCGCAACTCTGACTGCGGCGACGTTTCTGTGCAGTGCGGGGCTGCACCGCGCTCTTCCAGGCCGGGCGTCCAAGCTTTTGGAAACCACTCAGTCACTCGCTCAGGGGCGAGACGCCAGAGCGGTTTCGGTGTCGCCGAGGACGCGGAAACGGACCCCGGAGCAGTGCAAGGAAACCTCTCGGAAAGGAGATTCTTTTGAGGCGACGGTCGTCTTTGACCCCCGCACTGCCAAAAAAAAAAAAAAACAACCACCAAAAAGAGAGAGAGAGAGATTGAGAGAGAGAAGCGCGACGTCATTTCAGCCAGCGCGCGCGCGGCGAGGCTTGCTGGGCTCCCTCCCTTTCTTCGGGCCCAAACGCAGGAGGGAGACGGCGGAGGGGGAGGGGGGGGGGTCGAGCCGGTCTCTCCCGCCGACGATGACTTCACCCTCCGCCAGCCGCAGCCCCAACTGCGACTGTCTTCTGCCCCTGGTGCGGACGGACGCGCAAGGCGCGCGTGCTCCCGGCTGACTCCACGGAGCCCGCGCTTGGTAAGGAAGGAGAGGCAGGTCCGCGGACGGACGGAGGGCTTCGTCCCGGCGGGTCGGTCGGTCGGTCGGTCGGTCGGTCGGTGGGTGGAGCGGAGAGTGGAACGCCTGGGGCGCCCGAGACTGGACTGTGCAGGAGGCCGCGTCCTTTGCTGCCTTTATCGACGCGCGCCTGAGCCCGCGCGGCTAAGCTTGAACTCGGCTGATCCGGCCGTATTCGAAAATCGCCAGCCCTTCTGATTAATAAGCCCCGTGCTTTTCTTAGGAGCCATACAGAAGAAGGAAAGGAAAGGAAAGAAGGGTGATTACTCCCTTCTTTCTCAAAAGGTACTTTTGAGAATTTGGACCCGATTGAATCCCATTTAAATCAGGACAGCTGTAACTTATAAAGCATGGGATAGATTAAAAAAAAAAAAAAGCAATAGAGAGAGAATTATGATGTTATCTAGTCGAATCATTAAAAATGCAAGCAAACAATCAAGCTCAGAAAGCACCAAGGACTCCTGAGAAAAGAAAAAAAATGGGGCGGGAGAAACCTAGTGCTTTATATGACCTTTTCTGCCATGTTATTTTTTAAAAATTAAAGGACCACTCCTTTAGGTCAGGCTGAGGATGGGACTGACTGAGATAAAATGCCAGGTGTGGGACTGGAATGATGGCCCTCCACATAGGCCTGATTTTCAGTCAAAAGAAGTCATTTCTGTGCCCAGAGACAATCTTTCCAGTTCCCATGATCATGCTTTTGATTCTTTAGATCTTAGTCACGTATGGGGCCAACAGACATCCTGGCTCCATGTGTATGTTATGGCCCTTTCAGTCCCAGCCCTGTCATTCCAGCCTTACACTTCCTTCTGTTCCTACCAACCACATATCAGTATCAGTTTGGAAGCTGTTATTCCAGTCCTGGATCTATGATTTCAGTGGAGAGTCTTGGTCTGGACTTGTATTTAACGGTCTGTCTTTAGATATTATGGAGAAAGAAGCACTCTGACCAATCTCATTTCATTGCAGTTCTAAAATAGACATTCTTATACTTCATTTTAGAACAATTTATATTTATGTATAAAGGCCAGGAAGATCTTAGTATAACTCTATTTGGGGAGCCAGTTACACCTTTTACAAGATTGTGGGGGCCCTCTGACAGTCACAGACTTATGCATACTAGGTGACAGACCTAGTCACCTTGCGCAACATGTTCTACATGGGGCTACCCTTGAAGACCACCCAGACGCTTCAATTGGTCCAGAAAGTGACAGCATCAACAATAATAGGCATGTCTCAGTATGCCCATGTAACACCTCTCCTCCACAAGCTGGTTGGTTTGCTTCCGGATACAATCCAGGGTGCTGATACCTATATAGCCCTACATGTCATGGGGCCTGTTATTTCAACATCTCTCTTCTATATCATCTTCCTCGCCAATTGTATTACTGCAGGGTTGGCACATTCAGGGTTCTTTCCACTAAACAATGTCATTTGTTGGGACCCTGGAATCATTCCTTCTCCAGCAGTGCCTGCTCTCTGAAACAAGGTGTCCCCTGAGATCTGCTGTTGTGTAGTAGAGCTATGAGAACAGCCTGGCAGAATGTGAAACCCCTCACTTAACCATATTTATCTCTTATTGAGTTTATTGCAATTGCTTTAATTGTTATGAACCGTAGAGTCAGTGAGAGTCAGTACTATTACTATTACTATATTGTTAGAGTGAATGCTGGGTGTAAATAAATTATAGTAAATTATTTTTCATTGAATTCATTATTTCTGAATTTTTTGCTGATAGGGGAAGTTCAGATGGAATTTTCTGCATCAAATGCCAAAATGCCATGCGCATGGATTTTGGATGCTGTTTGTTCCCTGCCTCTCTTTGTATCCTGGTCATTAGTCTTCTAGTATGACCCAAATTCATTATATTTCCAAACTAATGCGTGAGATATATGTTTGACTTTTTCATATTTTCTGACACTGTACTCTTAAATTTAATTGAATTGTCGTGTCTCCATGTGGGTTGGGGGATGCAACACTCTTTTAACCATAGATTATCTAAAGTTGTCAGAAACTGAACCCAGATCTTCTACATCAAGACACATCCTTTAATACACAATATAAATAATTCTATGCCCCTGAAGAAAGAATTGGGAGGCACTGTTGCGTTGATGGTATAAATGGACAGTAAGGGATTCTTTTTTACCACATGATTCCAACTTCAAGTGATATTATGTGAGGAGGAAAACAGCATGTGGCAATTTTAAAAATATATGTAAAATGTTTTTTTCTTTTTGGTGTTAAATCCAGTGTCATTAAAGTGTACCGGGGTGTGCTTGAAGTAGGATATGAGTTCTAATTCATTTTCTGTAAAGTTACCAAATGCAAATCTCTTCTATATATTTAAGAACTAACTTGAGATAATAGAATTGACAAACTTATTTCATCCCAGCTATTGATGTACACTTTTTAAAATAAACTAGCAAGTCTTTTAATGTTTATTGACTAATTTTTGGTATTGGGGGGTTGTATTTGTACACATAGGTCACACCAAGTATGCACCTTAAACAACCAATGCCAAGTTCACAATTTTGAAGGACAGCAGCGGGTTACTTTCTGTGATGACGAACCAGACGGAGTGGGCTGAAACAAAATGGACAGATCGCTCAAATTCCTCAGCACAACTGCCTTCACCATCTTGGGGCAGCAATGACTCCTTTTCTTTTCAAGGGGATCTCCAGGAGATAATCCACACAGCCACTTTAGTTACATGTACCTTCCTGCTGGCTGTCATTTTCTGCTTAGGTTCTTATGGCAACCTTATTGTTTTTTTGTCCTTCTTTGACCCAGCTTTCCGGAAGTTCAGGACCAACTTTGATTTTATGATCCTCAATCTGTCTTTCTGTGATCTTTTCATCTGTGGAGTGACTGCTCCCATGTTCACCTTTGCTCTCTTTTTAGATTCTGCAGCTGGTATCCCTGATGCTTTCTGTTTTACCTTCCACCTTACCAGCTCTGGGTTTATCATCATGTCCCTCAAGACAGTGGCTGTTATTGCCCTTCACCGATTAAGCATGGTGTTAGGGAAGCAACCCAATCGGACTGCCTCCTTCCCTTGCACTCTACTGCTTGCCCTGCTCCTCTGGGCTACAAGCTTTACTCTGGCCACTCTGGCCACCATGAGGACCCATAAATCTCGTCTTTGCCTTCCAATTTCCAGCCTGATCAGTGGTGAGGGAAAGATCATCCCTTACTTGTATGTTGTTGATTTCATCTGTTGTGTGACAGTGGTTTCAGTTTCTTATATCATGATAGCACAAGCCTTGAGGAAAAATGCCCAAGTGAGAAAATGTCCCCCCATCATCACAGTTGATGCCTCCAGGCCTCATCCTTTTGTTGGAACACTTGCTACTGGTTATGCTGATGGGGTACAGTGTGCTGTGCCAGCTCTGTATAGAAACCAAAATTATAACAAACTGCAACACATCCAAACACATGCCTACATGAAGAACTTTGGACATCTCTCTGCATCTGCAGCCAGCAGATTCCAGTTGGTGTCCATGATTAATTTGTCCACATCCAAGGATTCTAAAGCTATTGTGACTTGCATTATTATTGTTCTTTCTGTTTTAGTTTGCTGCCTTCCATTGGGCATATCTTTGATACAGGATGTTTTGTCTAGGAACAGTGGCATTGTGCTTTATCAATTTGAGCTGTGTGGATTTACACTCTTTTTTTTAAAGTCTGGATTGAATCCTTTTATATATTCCCGTAACAGTGCTGGTTTAAGGAGGAGGGTCCTTTGGTTTATACAGTATTTGGCCTTTGTTTTTTTCTGTTGTAAACAGAAAACACGGCTTCAAGCTGTTGGTAAAGGGGGTCTGGAGGCCAACAGAAATAAATCGTCTCATCATGAGACCAACTCAGCTTATATGCTTTCTCCAAAGCCTCCAAAAAAGTTTGTGGACCAAGCATGTGGCCCTAGTCGCTCTAAAGAAAGTGTGCTGAGTCCTAAAGCTTCTGTTGGCCATTATCATCATGGAGGAAGGCAGAGTAGTTCCACCCCCATGAATACCCGCATTGAACCTTATTATAGCATTTATAACAGCTGTCCTTCTCAGGAAGTGAGCACTCCCAACAGCTTGCAACCAACAAACTCCCCATTCAGATATGCCAACTCCTATCTTGCCATGCATTATCACCCAACAAATGACTTAGTGCGGGATTTCGACAGTACTTCTGCTAAGCAGATACCAGTGCCCTCAGTGTAGCTGGTGGGAGCCAGCAGCATCCAATGTTCTACCACAGTGGTGGCTATTCTACCTTGGCAAGTTGTGCCATGAGTCATCCATAGGATGTTGTACCGCTATTGTATGTGCATGAATGTTCAGCCCCTCCATGCATTAAGTTGGTTTTTCTCCAGTCAGGCAGCAGCTGGGCTAGGAAAGATAGCACTGCAAGTTTCATGCCTTAGCCAGGCTTCTAAGTTCTCCTGTATGTTTCTTGCAAATTAATATCCCATATTCTGCCTGTTTCATTCGTAATGTTTCTCCTTTTAAAGATTTCTGCATGTGTACATTATTATAACCCCAGGAGATTTCTTCTGAATTCCAGCAAAGATCAATCTTTTTTTTAAAAAAAAAATCTGCTACCACAGATTTTTATAACTGAATCAGATTTTGCTTTCTTGTTTATATGGTAAGTGCATGAAAATGTATGTTTTACAAAGTTGCTTTTTAAAAGATTTCTACTAAATTGTCTATTATTGATTTAGCATGAAATATTTTATGGGCAGATGACAGTTGTGTTAGTTATGTACAAAGATAAAAATAAGTTATAAAATCTAGTATCCAGTTCAGAGTTGTGGGATTTCTTTTGTGATTCCCTCTCATTCTGTTGACATTTGACCTTTGCTTAGATGATCACTTTTGTCTTTTTTAAAAAAAACAAAAACCTGAATCACAGCCAATATAGATGAAGTGCTGGGAGATATTTGTATTTATTTATTTATTGAATTTATATTGCCGCCTATTCACCCCTGGCGACTCGAGGCAGCTTACAGAATGTAAAAGCATATTTAAAACAAAAAAACAATTAAAACGAGCAAAAAGAATCAAATAAATTAATAAAGTACAATAGAACAAAATCTGGAAAAAAAATCACCCCCCCATACTCCCACCCCCTGCCCTGACGACAACAGATCACACGAGCCATTTGATGGGCTCCATCCCGCTCTGGGTTCCCCAGGCCTGCTAGCAGAATCAGGTCTTCAGTGCCTTCCAGAAGAGTATTAGACGGGCCATTCTAATCTCTGGGGGAATGATGTTCCAGAGAGAAGGAGCCACCACGGAGAAAGCCCTTCTGGCTCTCATCAGGTGTATCTTCCTCAGGGATGGGACCCGCAGCATTCCCTGCCTCCCTGATCTAAAAAGATAAACTATTGTCTTATAAATTACATTTTTGGTTTATGCCACTAAACTTTTCATTACTTTGATTAACTGCAGCCCTTCAGTCTTAAGGCCCTGTCACACTGCCCAACGGATGCAAAACGTTTGTAAAAAGGACACAGTGGACGAGAAAAATGTTCCATCCGTTGTTATCCGCTCTCAAAAGGGGTGAAAATTTGCATAACCAGAGCGGATAACACGGAATGGACGGGGGGAGGATGCAGGGCGGATGGAAAATGGATGCAGAGCGGAAGCCTAGTGGATGGGAGCAGATGGCACATCCGCAAGGCTTCCGGGGGACCTCAGCAAAGCGGACACGGAACGGATACAGCGGATGCAGAACGGACGCCGAGCGGATGAAGCGGATGCACAGCGGATGCACAGCGGATGAAGCAGATGCACAGCGGAAGCCTAGCAGATGCATAGCGGAAGCCTAGCGGATGCCTGCCGTTAATTGCACATGCGGGGGGGATTTATTGCGTAAGCCCCGCGGATATAAAGGGAAGCAGCTCGGAAGCAGGTCACCATTCTGAGGAAAGACCTGCTGCCAGACGCATTGAGTGCCTTGCCTGCCTGCCATCTTGCCTGCCATCCTGCCAGCCTTGCTGCCTGCCTTGGTGCCTGCCTCCCTGCCAGCCTTGCTGCCTGCCTTGGTGCCTGCCTCCCTGCAAGCCTTGGTGCCTGCCTCCCTGCCAGCCTTGCTGCCTGCCTCCCTGCCAGCCTCCCTGCCAGCCTTGGTGCCTGCCTCGCTGCCAGGCTTGGTGCTTGCCTCCCTGCCAGCCTTGCTGCCTGCCTTGGTGCCTTGCTGCCTGCCAGCCTTGGTGCCTGCCAGCCTTGGTGCCTGCCTGCCTGCCAGCCTTCCTGCCAGCCAGCAACCCCACAAACATGGGGAAAAAGAGGAAGCCTCAGCTATCTGCTGCCAGCCCTGGCAAGAGGGACAGGGCCACCCTCCTGCCCCCTGGCTCTCACTCTGCTTCTGCTGGGGCTTCTGTAGCACGGGCTCGCTCTTCTGCGGCTGGGGCTTCTGCTGCTTCTGCTTCTGGAGGAGCTGATGATGATGCTTCTGGAGGTGGTGCTTCTGCTGGTGCTTACTCTGCTGAGGCTGCTTCTGGTGGTGGTGCTTCTGCTGGTGCTTACTCTGCTGAGGCTGCTCCTGGAGGTGGTGCTTCTGCTGGTGCTTACTCTGCTGAAGCTGCTCCTCGTCCTGCTGGTCCTGCTCGTGCTCCTGGACTTGCTCTTACTGCTCATACTGCTCGTGCTCCTGGTCTTGCTCGTCCTGCTCGTCCTGCTCGTCTTGCTCCTGGTCCTGCTCGTACTCCTGGTCCTGCTCGTGTTCCTGGTCCTGCTCGTGCTCCTGGTCCTGCTCGTGCTGCTGCTGCTGCTGCTGATGATGATGATCCTGCTGCTGCTGCTGCTGCTGATTATGATCCTGCTGGTGATGCTGCTGCTGATGATGATCCTGCTGCTGCTGCTGCTGCTGCTGCTGGTGTGGAGGAGCAGCCCCTACAAACTGGAAGCCCCTCTGATGAGGGCCCATCTGGTCCTGGCAAAGGGAGAAAGAGGCATATGCGGGAACGGGAGAGGAGGCAATACTCCATTGAGGAGGAGCACGAGGATGAGGTGCTGGAGTGGCTGAGAGAGAATGACTATCTGTGGCGGAAGGGACACCGGCTGTACAGGGACACCAAAAGGAAGCAGGCTGCTTGGAGAGAGAAGGCGGAGAGTCTGGGCTACACATCGGAGGTGCTCCTCGGCTGGTGGAAACATATGCACACCTGGTACGGGAAGCTGCACCTCAAAAAATCTGGCCAGGCCACGGTTAAGCTGACGGACAGAGAGACCTACGTCATGGTCAGATGCAGCTTCCTGGAGGGTGAGACCTGCCACCGAGGAGCAGTAGCAGCAGCAGCCCCTCTCACTACCCTCTCTCTCCGGCAGCCTGCTGAGACCCAGTCCTCTTCTGGCCGAGAGTCAGTTCCTGTCTCCAGGCAGGTTTCTGTGGAGCGTGCCACAGCGGAGAACCCACGGACAGGTGTTTTAACCATGGTGGAGCGCGTGGAGGACTCCCTGGTGCAGTGGGAGAAAGGAGACAGCACTTCCACCACAGCCCTACCCGCATCCGCCCCCAGCTCCACCTCCACAGAAAGGCAGAGAGCCAAACAGGAGGGGCAGAGCCACACCGTCCTGCTGGAGATCAGGGACACCATCTGGAGAAGCATAGATCTCCTCTCTCAGCTAGTCCACACCGACTTCTCATTCTTCAACCGCAAGCCCTTCCTCACCTATGTCAACCAGACCCTCATGGACATGGCGGAACCCTAGTACCAGGTGGTGAAGGACCAGATCACCGAGCTACTTCACAACCCTCCAGACCCAGAGGCACCTGCTCCCACCCAGTCCAGGTCTGCTCCTCCACCCCAGGTGATGTCCCTCCCATTCCAAGGCTTCCCACAGGCCCTCACCTACCAGGGCTACAGCTACCAGGAGGTCCAGCAGCACAGGCAGCAGCCCTTCCCAGTCCAGGCACAGAGTCATCGGGCGACACCGTTGCCACCGGTTCCACTGATGCCACCGATGCCACCCACGCCAATGATGCCATCGACAACAGCGATGCCACCCACGCCACCGATGCCACCAACGCCAGTCCTCACCCAGCTGCAGACCAGAAAGCCCCACTACACTGCTCCTTCCTCCACCCCACAGCCAAGCCCGGCCTCAGTACATCTGTCCTCGGTACTGGGGATGACACCACATGGCATGGAGAAAGGAGCTCTCAACATCACGGGGCTGAGCCAGCTGTCCGAGAGCTTCCTCAACACACCGTCACCTGTTATCCTCTCGGGGCCAGGCACCCCAGTGGTGCTTCAGACCAGCACTCCAGCACCAGCCACCTCCACAGCACCTGGACCCTTCACCCCTGAGACTGGGCACCCCTCTGAGTGACCAAGAGGAGTGCCAGAGACTGGGTGGCTACCTGTAGTCTTTATTTGGACACTTGACTTGGGTCATTTTTCTTTTACAGCTTGTGATTAATCAAGTTTATCTTTGCTTCACACGCTTGCCTCATTTATTTTATTAAATAAAGTCTTGGTGGAAACTTTTAGAAATGGTTTAAGTCTTTGCATGTTTGTGGGATGGGTAAGGATAGCAGTGGGGTGGGCAGGGATACCTTTGGGGTGGATAATAGCTGTGGGATGGGTAAGGATAGCAGTGGGGTGGGCAGGGATACCTTCGGAATGGGTAATAGTTGTGGGATAGATAAACCTCCAGTGCAAGCATAGTGGGACTGTATGGTCCACCCTCCCAGGTGCCACACCTATGGCCCTTTATTATCAATACTAATGTAATCATTGATCCACACATGTCAACATAAACACAACTCTATTAAATGCCCTGTTCATTGTAGGCTCACCCAACATACATGGCCCAATCTCATCCGTGTGATGAGACAGGCTGAAGGAAGCATCCATTAATCATCTACCATCCTGTCTTGCCACTCCACCGCTCCAGCTGGGGAGTTGCACCAGTGTTTCAGGAGGTCGCACTGCTTCTTCCCTTCACGTGAGGCTCTGTTGGGGCCTCGCACATCCTCAGTGTCTGTCAGGTTTCACCCTTGCCTCCATTCCCCAGGCTCCATGTCCCCATTTCCTTGCTGGAGGTCCACGAGCCTGTTCTGCAAGAACTGGGTAGCGGGTGCACATGAGATTGTGCAGGATGCAGCAAGCTTCCACGATCCTCCTCACGGTCTCTGGGCGATGCTGCATGGTGGTGAGAAGTACCTGGAACCTTTTGGCCAGGATGCCAAAGACGTTCTCCACCATCCGCCTTGCCCTGGACAGCCTGTAGTTGAAGATCCTCTCTTCATGGGTGAGGAGTCTGGAAGTGCAGGACTTCATGAGGTAGGTTCTGAGGGAGAAGGCGTCATCCCCCACGATGAAGTAGGGCACATCTTGCGTGTCATTGGGCAGAGGGTCTGGATCTGGGAAGCCCATGATGAGGTTGCGTTCCAGCCCCTCCTTGAGGTCACTGGCGTTGTATACCTGGGCATCTGAACATGAGCCGTTGCCTGAAGCATTGATGTACATGAACTTGTAGTCAGCATCGACCATGGCGAAGAGGACAATGCTGAAGAAGCCCTTGTAGTTGAAATAAGTGGACCCCGACTTGGCTGGCGCTTTGCAGGCCACGTGCTTCCCATCTATGGCTCCAACAGTGTGGGGAAAGTTCCACTTCTGATACCACTGCTCTGCAACTATCTTCCATCCTTCTTCAGTGGAGGGGCACTGGAGGAGCTCCTCCAGGTATTCTTCGATGATGGCCTGCACCACTTCTCTGACCACAATGCTGATGGTGTTGTGCGGCACCCTCCACGCATACTGCATGCTCCTGTAGGTGGTCCCTGAGGCCAGGTGGCGCAGAGTGAGTGCCACCTTGAGCCCAGGGTCCAGGCTGGGCCGGAAGTTGGTGCTCTGCTTGGTCAACCTGGGTGTCAGCCGCTGCACAACTTCATCAAACATGGCTGGAGGCATCCTCATGAAGTTCTGGAATGCACAAGTGTCTTTGTTCCTGAGCTCCACCATCAGCTTGTTGTACAGTCCGTACTCTGCTCTTCTCCTGATCCATGTTCGGACCCAGACGCTTCTTGGCCGCCTCCTTTTCTTCCCGTAGTAGAGTTACCAGAGCCTATAGATGGCTTCGCACTGTTGCAGAAGGATGTCGGCTACCAAAAGGAGTTTGTTATGATCCATGGTGGACATGACTGGATGCTGTGGAAGAGGAAGAGTCAGATGAAGGCTGCAGAGGTCTGCACAGCAGGGCTGCTGGTCTGAAAGTGAGATGCAGGTGAGTTGCTCCCCCTTTTTATAGACAATATAGGTTTTCCCCTATGTGTCCTTTTGCATCCTCTAGACATCCTAAATATCCGAGATAGGTCCCCTCTACGAACGTTTTTTTCCGCTTTAAATGCTTTCTTTGCGTGCTGCACCCGCTTTCATCCTTTCTCCGTCCATGCTACTAACACTGTGCGTCCGTTTCGCTTCCTCCCTGCATCCGAGCGGATGCGAGTTGCGCGGATGCAGAACGGATGCCTAGCGGATATAGCGGATGTGTAACGGATGCAGAACGGATGTCCCCCGTATGCCTAGCCGATGCAGAACGGACACATTGGATACATTTTCCGCTCAAAAGTTTTGAGCAGCTCAAAACCCTCTGAGCGGATGAAACGTCAATAGATGGATGCTGGATGGATAGAGAGGAAGGAAAACGGAGGCAGTGAGTACAGAACGGAAGCATCGCGTTAACCAACGGATGGTAAGTGTTTTTCTCCATTTTACATCCTCTTTCCATCTGTTGGTGCAGTGTGACAGGGGCTTTAGATCTTTTCCTCCAACAATAAGACATTTAAGACTCTAAGCCTTAGAGTCTAAGGCATCTTAAGACACTTCTTAGCAATATCTTTTTGTTTCTCTTTTTTTCCCCCATGATGCTGTCTTCATCTCATCTCCAAGGACCTTAAAAACCTTCAAACCATTCTTAGCAATTGTTCCAGTATTAATTTACTGTTTTTCCTTCAAGCAAGCAAACTATGGCAGTTTTTCTATGGGTGCAATCTGATGTGCTTCATTTGATTGATGTCAAAGTCAGGTGAATGCTAATAGGTTGGGATATGCAGCTTTGGCTAATGCTGGCACTCCTTCAGTTCCTGGGCACTCTCTTACAGAGACTTTAGTTATCAGCTTAAAATCTCTGGAGTAGCTACAAAGCAACTAGACTGAAGCAGTGGTAGTGGGCTGCATTGGCAAGTGAGTAAGACAAATGTCCCCAGTTTCATTTCAGTCAAAGTTCCAGTGACTTTTAGCTTTTCAGTATGGGTTTAGCTCTTTTGTTACAACATTAAAACCATTCCCAAAGGAACCAGAAAATGTCACCTAGTAGCCAGGTTGGTTTTAGTCATGAGTTAAATATTGTTTCAGAAGGTCACCTTAGTGCAAAACACTTGTGCAAAAACAAAGCAAGGCTTTAGAGATGCCTAAACCAGTGGGTTTCATCTGTTAAAATTTGTCTATTCCCCATGCTATGTTAGAAGTATGTGATAGATGTTTTGGCTGATGATATTATTTCATCAAATCTGTCCAGAGTATCCCTTGTACAATGTAAATAAAGATTATTTGTCAGTGTCATGCCTATGTCAGGATAAAAATAACTAGTTAGAGCAGTAAATTTTATGGCAGCATAGTTTTCGAGCACCCCAAAGACTGATGGAAAACATGGACTAAGCCATGAGGAAGAGCACTTCGGCAGCAGCAGTTATCTTGGTTAATTTTGTGATTGAGATGCAGGAATTGTATCTCGGATCTTTCCTGCATAAAGCATATACACTGAGATAGAGTTCTTTTTTCTTGGAAGTTTGAGATCTATCATACAGCATAGTTTCAGTACATTTTGCAATTTAATACATTTTTCTGTCCTCATTTTGCAAAATCAAAATTGTAGGTTGCAAGCTTGTTCTTTCCCATAAAAAATGCCCTATGCCTGTGATGGCGAACCTATGTCACATGTGCCAAAAGTGGTACACGAGCCATTTCTCCAGGCATGCCAGCCATTGCCCTTTACTCTTCCAGGTTCCTGCGCTGGTCATGTGTGCAGGAGCACCAGAAACCAGAAGAGTAGCTCCCTGAAGCACGTGTGTGCACCAGCCAGCTGGTGTTCATGGTGTAGGAGCACTGGAAACTGGAAGAGCAGCTCCCTGGAGTGCATGCATGTGCCGACCACCTGGTCTTTGTGCACGCATGCGGATTAGAAGACCAGGGGAAGCTAAGCTTCCGGTTTCCAGCACTCCTACGCACATGCTTTGTGGAGCTGCTCCTCTGGTTTCCGAAGTTCATGCGCTCCCGTTTCAGCACTTGGTGCTGAAAAGGTTAGCCATCACTGGCCTATGCATTTAAAATTGTGTGTTTATGTGTGTGCTTGTTTGATTTGCAGAGCAAGAAAGATGATAATCTTGAGCCATTCCATTAACATTTAGTTGCATATATACTCGGATTATGTTCCATATGCTAGAATTTCAGAATTAAAAGCTCACCTTTAGGGTTGAATACAAATGAACACATTCCCATTTACAATACACCTAAAATAATAAAATACTCAAATTGTTGCAGAGTGACAAAGGTCTCTAAGACCTATGAGATAGCATGAGATGATTTTGTATCTTCCATGTCAGAATAAGTATACTGTATAGGGAAGTTTTTACCTTAGCCTCATGTCTGATATCCTATATTTTTACATAGAATTTGTAATGGGGAGAAATATATCACCTAATCCTATTCCAGTGATAAGACTACACTGAGAAACAGGAATAATAGTCTCAGCTATTAACCCAAAAAACCTGTGTCTGCCCCCAAATTGATCATTTTCCCCCCATCAAATTTGTGTTGCTTGTAAACCTATGGTATTTAAGCTAGTTAAGCCATGGTCTAATAGGAATAGGTTCAGGAAAAATGGTTATTTTCAAAAATTAATGGAATTTAAAAAATATTTGATCTGGGTGATATAAATATAATTTAATTTAAATAAATCAACACACATAAAATGTGGAGAGTATCTGCAAGAGGTATTTCAATATATGGAGGAACTGATACTAGTTTGGGGATTATTAATTCAACAATAGTATTATTTTTCTGCAGGACATCAGTCATACTCCAAAAGAAATATGTGCTGGGCCTCAAAGACTCTTTAACACCATCTAAAAAAGAAATAGAAATTGTCCCAATGATGTATGTAGATCAAAATTCAATTTTAATGAGAAGGAGCTTCTAAACTATTCTTTAAATAGAAAAATGAATGAAAAGAGTCCATGAAACAGTTTTACAAAAATGTAAACAAGAGTTTAAATTATTTAATACAAACAGGACACTATGGATCTCTCACTTTACTGTGTGGGATATAAATAAAGCATAAACAAGAGGCTTTCTAATTAACTGCAAATTAAAAAACACAACAAATGATAAATAGTTAAAAGCCAAAATAAGAAAATTTGAAGCATGAAACTAACTCAAAAAGCAATTGACGAAAGAATCACAAGACACTGAACTGTAATTAAGCC
Organism: Laticauda colubrina; assembly: GCA_015471245.1. Lineage (NCBI taxonomy): Eukaryota > Metazoa > Chordata > Lepidosauria > Squamata > Elapidae > Laticauda > Laticauda colubrina. Next base: position 59,710,780 of record BLBF01000018.1, on the reverse strand, counting down.
TATTAGAAATGAAGTACAGAAAAAAATAAAATTTGCCAAAGAGAAAAACTCTTGACTGAACAAATAAACCATAATAATTATTAGCTTATCAACTTGGTAAAAAGAAACACAGTATCGGCAAGAAAAGGTCCAAATTGCTATATTCAAGATTGGAAATAATAGAAGAATTGACAGGTTTCTTTAAAAACTTATATTTGAAGACTTATATTGATAAAGCTGCTATGAATAAATATATTGGAAAGATGGTTGTCAGAGAATGTAATAGAATAAATATATGCAGTTGAAGTTGAACAGTGGATTCCTTTGTACTCTTGAGTTTAGTTGTTTGCTTGTGGATATTTCATTATCTGACTAGATAATATTATTTAAAATAGTTGTTTTTTATTTATTTTATTTGTTTGTTTGTCAACATATACAAGATAACAAGTATAGGTATGAACATAAACATGAACAAAGGAAGTAAATACAGATAAATGGGGACAGTAAAACAGGGATGGTAGGCACGCTGGTGGGCTTATGCACGCCCCCTTTAATGATCTCTTAAGGGTGGGATGAGGTCCATGGTAGACAGTTTGAGATTGAAGCTGTGAGGCTTATCATGTCTTTGGCTGCTAATTAATGTTTATGCTTCACTCTGCTTGTTTTTTGCCTGACTATTTTATATAGTAGCTAACACTATATTGTAGATGACTCCTCTTTTCGAGCATCAAGGACCCTTCAGTGTTCTTGTCATAGCTTGTGCTGCAGTAGGTTGAACAGTTAGGTACTTTTTCATAAAGTTTGTGAATATTTATAGGTGGTTTGTTTTCTTTTTGTGATGCTCTGGGTTGCTGCAGTGCGTTTGTACTTATATGAACAGTTTCCTAGGAAATATCCTGGTTTTAAGAGATCACTTTTCTAGAAAGATGACTTAAAATATAACTTTGGTTTATTTTCACTATTCTAATAATTGTATCTTTCAGAAGATGACTATTTAAGAAGTATTTGATTTTTTAAATACTCCAAATATTCCAATACTTCATCAGCATTGCTTCTCATTCAGTTTCATCTGTCTGCTTCCTGATGCAGCTTTTTCTCTGTGTTCTTAGTACTGGCTCATTCATAGTTTTCAACACAGCAGTCAACTGGTGCCAGAAAAGTTTTTGTTTGTGTTCTTCAGGACTCCATTTCAAGTAGGTTTTCTTTTTTAATAGTTTTCTAAGCTTGCTGAATTTCTTTGGAATGCTGTTGGCTGGCAGATCTTCCAGTACAACCATGATGAGGGAATCCTGGTTTTCAGTGAGAACCCGGTGTTCAGCAAAGTACAGCTCATACTGGCACCAACAACTGTGGACAAACCTGGGTGATAGCACAAAAAGAACTTTATGGCTATTCTCGATACAGTAAAAAATGTTCCCAAGAACTGGATGCCCTGGCATGAAATCCCTTTCATGATAACATACTTTAAAGCCTCTGCCTTCCAGGTTTTTTAATAGAGTTTCTTTGATCCAGGATGCATCATTTTCACTGTATGAAATGAAAGCATCGTATATTTTGTGTTCTGGTCTCTTCTCATATTGTTTCCTTTTAGCCTTGCACCAATACCAGCCCATCTTCAAATACCATGGACCATCAAAATGCCAGCATAATACAGATATAATGGACATAATCAAGATGACCACAACGACAGTAATTCCGATTTGAAGACCAAGAGAACAATGCAACATTGTTAGTCTACTGTTTTGCAACAAAAGACCTCTCTTTTTCTTTGGAAAACCACAGAAAAGGCTTTCTTGGCCATTTATTTGCATTTGTGGATTAGCAAGGTATGTATTTGCAAACCAGTATAATTCACAGTTACAGAAAAAATGTTTCCCTTGAACAGTTAAAATTTTCAGGTTTGTCAAATGGACAAATGTTTCTTTCATAAGGATGGCAATGGCATTGTTGCTGATATCCAACTCAACCAAGGATTTAGGGAAATATCCAGGCTGAAGAAAAAATATCTTATTTTCTGACAGATTCAAATATTTCAGTTCAGGCATAAATGTTCCCATGTCACCCAGCAGATCTGTAATTAAATTGTAGCTTACATCCAGATTATATAAGGAAAGATAGGAATTATTCACATTCAGTCGCTTTAAAAGATTTCTAGAAAGATTGAGTAGTTTTAAATTTTGCCCCCCCCCCAGGAAAGTGAATCTACTTATTTTATTTTTGCTAACATCACATTCCTCTAATGAATCTGGGAGATAAGATATTTTTTTTATGTTGTTGTTTTGAATTTTAAACACAGTTACATTTGAAAAAATATTAGGGTGAGCTATTCCTTGTAAGTTGCAGTTGCTTAAATCAATACTATGCAAAGATTTTGGTAAGCAGTGGAAATTGTGCATGAATTTATTGCTAAGATCAATAGAAATATGTTTTTTAGTTATGTTTTGAAATTCTGTTTCAGTGAAACAGCTTAACATTATTTGATGTGTTGCTTTTTCAAGGCAGCTTTTAATGGGAGTGGACTGTGGAAGCTTTGTAAATGAAATGGTTCCATTAAAGACACTCTCATCATTTTTTATTCCACGTACAGGATTAAAATTAAATGTAACCACTTCAGTATTGTACATAAATTGATTCCCCTGAAGAAATACCTCTTCTATGTGAGAAAACATTGCAACAAAATCTTTTGGTATTTGGCTAATTTGTGTAAAAGATAAATCTATGCTCTTGAGACCTCTTGGTAGGGTGAGGCTTGTCAGAGTTTTAAGGGGATTGTGACTGAGATTTAAAAACCGAAGATTGTTGTGCTCCAGATTATGATTCTCTCTTGCAGAGTTGGTATTTATAAATATTTTGTTATAACTCACATCAATTAAATACACATTCTTCATTTCAAGGAATAATGGAATCAGGGTTGCAATATCTGTCTCCAATTTGTTGAGACTTGCATTAAACTTTTTAATTTGGTCCAGTGTAGCTTTGCAGAAAATGGGATCCATTTTCCCCCTCAATTCATCCTTGGTTAGTTTCCTGTTTGACAGATCAAATGTGCCATTTGTTGGGATTCCACAGCTTGCACTAATGTGTAATGTTGAGGATGGAAATCTTGTTCCCTTTACTTTGTATTGTTCATCACCAAGAACATTCCACTTTAACACTGAATTGAGATTTAAAAGGCCTCCAGTTTTTTGCTGCTTTTCTGCTGGCATAGGAGACAATGTCATGCCCCGTAGATATGAGCCAGTCAGTGCGACATTTATTATTTCATCAGTTTGTGAGAATTTATGGGATGACATATGCTGTGGTTGGCTATTAGGTAAAACAGTTGTTGGATCAACTTGGAAACTATCATTGTGTTGCTTATTTAAAACATTAAGTATATTGAGACGTACATTTTTTTTTGTAGATTTTGTCCTTACATTATGTAAAAAATTGAGGCCTCTTGGAATTTGAGATTCAGATAACGAAGAAGGACTTGTAGAGGATTTTGAAAGAAGACTCTTATTGTTTGAATGCTGAAATTGCTCATCTCCACCAGAAAAGAGAATAATGAGATAAAAATGCAATGTTTTGATGAAGAATCCCATCCTAAAGAGGAAACAAAACAGCAAATGTACCATATATTCACAGTGTAACATTAACAATTCAGTTTTACAACTTCACAAATCAGAAACTTTTTAGTTGAGAAAATTATATTGATATTTATACCATATTTACAATACTTTCAGCCTTAGCTTTTTTAACAGGGATAAAATTGTAACTATTCTGTAACTTTCATTTGGGAGAGTCTTGGTGGCACAGTGGTTAGAATGCAATATTGCAGGCTAATTCTGCTGGTGAGTTCAATTCTCACCGGCTTAGGGTTGACAATCTTTCATCCTTCCAAGGTCAGTAAAAATGAGGGCCCAAATTGTTGGGGGGCAATGTGCTGACTCTGTAAACCACTTAGAGCGGGCTGTAAAGCGCTGTGAAACAATATTTAAGTCTAAGTGCTATTGCTAAGTACTATTTATCACCTTTTCTATTCCTTGCGTTCCTATGACAGGTGAAACTTGAAAAATTAGAATTATTATTAAAATTAGGTCTTATTTTTGGTATATGCACAAGAACTTCTACAAGTCATGCAATAAATAGCTCAACATGAGAACTTGGAAAGCGGATGAATTTGAGAACAAAAAAGGTGACTTTGCTCAATCCACTGTCAGCTCAAGCTATCTCATAATATTACTGTTGAGGAGAAAAATCAAACAAGAGTGTTATGTAGGAGCTCTTTGTATGTTGCCTTGAATTACTAAAGGAAAGATGTGATATAACTCTAATAAATAAATACTAATAATTGCAGACTCTCTGGTTTTCAGTCATATCCCATGAAAAGGGTATATCCTATTTTACAATGGGGATATAACTAATGAGAGACATGTTTATGGCTCCCATTAGTGATTGTAGCGTTAAAAGAATCTGGAGGAATATAATTTATTTATTAAATTTGTTTGCCATTTGTTTGCTTTGAGGTGACTGGGCTGTTTACAACATGAAAATATAGTAATAGATATACATGATAAAGAGGGGATTCAAAAAGTAAAAGCAACAAAAATATTTTCATAACACTTGAGTATTAATTTTGTTGTTTGATCTCAGCTCTTTCAGGCTAAAGAAGCAGATAGACTGATATTGAGAATTTTCTTACAATACATGATAAATAAATAATAAATCTCATATCTCTAGAAATTGCATATAAAAGAGTTTATAGGCATGGAACTGTCTAAACCTCATCCAGAGAAAATGAATAATTATACATTGGCCATAGTAGTAGGTCCCCTCAAATATTAGAAACAAACTGATTTCTCTATCTACTTTTAAAGAAGAACCAGTTAAGTCTCTTTACTGAAAATAAACAGGTGTTATCTATTTCTTAATATTATTAGCAAGGTGATTTTTATACACTAAATAAATTACAAGGAAATTCCACTTCTAGGGCATTGAAATAGCTTTGAATCAAGATGAAAATGAGACATTTTAATATAATATTTTGGGCATTTTCATTTTAAATTTGAGCATAAGGTGTTCTAAGCAGAATAATCATTAATCCAGTGGGTTAAGGGAAAAGTATAATATTACTATGTGAAGAAATGTCTTCAAGATATCATCAACAGGTGTATAGTTTTCTTGGCAGCAGGATGGAAATTGCATGCCATTGCTGCTTTCCAGGATGGCTTTTAGTCTTCCATACCTGTTTCCTTCCCAAATAGATCTAGGCCTAGCCCTCCTTAAGCCCATGTCACACAGCACCAACGGATGGAAAGAGGATGTAAAACGGAGAGAAACACTTGCCATCCATTGGTTAACGCGATGCATCCATTCTGTACTCACTGCGTCCGTTTTTCATACTCTCTATCCGTCCAGCATCCATCTACTGAGATTTCATCCGCTCAAAAAGTTTTGAGCTGCACAAAACTTTTTGAGTGGATAAAGTATCCAACGCGTCCATTATACATCCACTATGCATATGGGGAACATCCGTTATGCGTCCGTCGTCATCCGTTACGCATCTGCTATATCCGCTAGGCATCCGCTGTGCATCCGCGCAACTCATATCTGCTCCAGCGGAAAACGGACACAGGGAGGAAGCGAAACGGATGCAGAATGGACATGCAGCGTTAGTAGCAAGGACATAGAAAGGATGAAAGTGGATGCAGCTCGCATACAAAGCATTAAAACGGAAAAAACGTTCGTATAGGGGACGTATCTCGGATATTTAGGATGTCTGCAGGATGTCGAGAGGATACAAAAGGACACCTAGCGGAAAACCTATATTTCCAATAAAAAGGGGGAGAAATCACCTGGATCTCACTTTCAGTCCAGCAGCCCTGCTGTGCAGACCTCTTCAGCCTTCATCTGGCTCTTGCTCTTCCACAGCATCCAGTCATCTCCACCATGGATCGTCACACACTCCTTTTGGTAGCCGCCATCGTTCTACAACAGTGCGAAGCCCTCTACTGGCTCTTTCACCTGTTCTACGGGAAGAAAAGGAAGCGTCCAAGAAGTGTCTGGGTCCAAAGATGGATCGCGAGAAGAGCCGAGTACGGACTGTATAAAAAGCTGACGGTAGAGCTGAGGAACGAAGACCCTCGTGCATTCCAGAATTTCAAGAGGATGCCGCCAGCCATGTTTGACGAAGTTGTGGAGCGGCTGAGACCCAGGTTGACCAAGGCAAACACCAACTTCTGGCCCAGCCTGGACCCTGGGCTGAAGATGGCACTGACTCTGCGCCACCTGGCCTCAGGGACCATGTACAGGAGCATGCAGTATGCCTGGAGGGTGCCACACAACACCATCAGCATTGTGGTCAGAGAAGTGGTGCAGGCCATCATCGAAGAATACCTGGAGGAGCTCCTCCAGTGTCCCTCCACTGAAGAAGTCTGGAAGAAAGTTGCAGAGCAGTGGTATCAGAAGTGGAACTTCCCACACACTGTTGGAGCCGTAGATGGGAAGCACGTGGCCTGCAAAGCTCCAGTCAAGTCAGGGTCCACTTATTTCAACTACAAGGGCTTCAGCATCATCCTCTTCGCCATGGTCGATGCTGACTACAAGTTCATGTACATCGATGCTTCAGGCTACGGCTCATGTTCAGATGCCCAGGTATACAACGCCAGTGACCTCAAGGAGGGGCTGGAACGCAACCTCATCATGGGCTTCCCAGATCCAGACCCTCTGCCCAACGACACACAAGATGTGCCCTATTTCATCATGGGGGATGACGCCTTCTCCCTCAGAACCTACCTCATGAAGCCCTACACATCCAGATGCCTCACCTGTGAAGAGAGGATCTTCAACTACAGGCTGTCCAGGGTAAGGTGGATAGTGGAGAACGCCTTTGGCATCCTGGCCAACAGGTTCCAGGTACTTCTCACCACCATGCAGCATCGCCCAGACCGTGAGGAACATCGTGGAAGCTTGCTGCATCCTGCACAATCTCATGCGCACCCGCTACCCAGTGTTGCAGAACAGGCTCGTGGACCACCAACAAGGCAATCGGGACATGGAGCCAGGTGAATGGAGGCAAGGGCGAAACCTGATAGACACTGTGGATGTGCAAGGCCCCAACAGAGCTTCATGTGAAGGGAAGAAGCAGCGCAACCTCCTGAAACACTGGTGCAACTCCCCAGCTGGAGCCGGTGGAGTGGCAAGACAGGATGGTAGATGCTTAATGGATGCTTTCTTCAGCCTGTCTCATCACACTGATGAGATTGGGCCATGTTGAGTGGCCCTACAATGAACAGGGCATTTAATAAAGAGTTGTGTTTATGTTGAAATGTGTTGATGAATGATTACATTGTTATTGATAATTAAGGGCCATAGGTGTGGCACCTGGGAGGGTGGACCATACAGTCCCACTATGCTTGCACTGGAGGTTTATCTATCCCACAGCTATTACCCATCCCACAGATATCCCTGCCCATCCCACAGGTATCCCTGCCCATCCCACAGCTATTACCCATTCCACAGGTATCCCTGCCCATCCCACTGCTATCCTAACCCATCCCACAGCTATTACCCATCCCACAGGTATCCCTGCCCATTCCACTGCTATCTTTACCCATCCCACAAGCATGCAAAGGCTTAAACCATTTCTAAAAGTTTTCACCAAGACTTTATTGACGAAAAGAACTGAACCAAGTGTGTGAAGCAAAGATAACCTTTATTAATAACAAACTGAAAAAGCAAAATGACCCAGGTAAAGTGTCCCAAGCAAAGATAAAGTCAACAGGTAGCAACCCAGTCTCTGGCACTCTTCTCAGTCATTCTGAGGTGTGCCCATAATCTCAGGGGTGAAGGGTCCAGGTGCTGTGGAGGTGGCTGCTGCTGGAGTGCTGGTCTGAGGCACCATTGGGGTGCCTGGCCCTGAGAGGACAACAGTGGATGGTGTGTGGAAGAAGCTCTCAAGAGAGCTGGCTCAGTCCTGTGATGTTGAGAGCCCCTTCCTCCATGACATGGGGTGTCAGTCCCAAGACCGATGACAGATGTTCTGAGGCCGGGCTTGCCTGTGGGGTGGAGGAAGGAGGAGTGTAGTGGGGCTGTCTGGTCTGCAGCTGAGTGAGGTGAGGCGTGGGTGGCATCTGTAGCATGGGTGGCATCTGTGGCATTGGTGGCATCGGCGTTCGATGTACCTGTGCCTGGACTGGGAAGGGCTGCCTGTGCTGCTGGAACTCCTGGTATCCATAGCCTTGGTAGATGAGGGCCTGTGGAAAGCCTTGGAAGGGCTGTGACATCACCTTGGGTGGAGGAGCAGACCTGGACTGGGTCGGAGCAGGTTCAGCTGGGCCTGGAGGGTTGTGCAGAAGACCTGTGATCCTCTCCTTTATCACCTGATACTGTGATTCGGACATGTCCATGAGGGTCTGGTTGATGTAGGTGAGGAAGGGCTTTTGGTTTGAGGATGGTATGTCAGTGTGTACCAGCTGAGAGAGATCTACGCTGCATTTGATGGTGTCCCGGAACTCCAGCAGGACAGTGTGGCTCTGCCCCTCCGGTCTGCCTCTCTGCCTGCTTTTTTGTGGAGGTGGAGCTGGGGGTGGGGGTGGGTTGGTCTCTGGTGTCAGCGCCCTCTCCTTGCTCCCACTGCATCAGGGGGTCCTCCACGCGCTCCGCCACGGGGAGTGCAGCTGTCGGGTGGGGTCTCCGTCGTGGGGCGCTCCACAGATACCTGCCTGGACACAGGAGATGACTCTTGCCCAGAAGAGGACTGGCTCTCTGTGGGCTGCCTGAGAGAGAGGGTTGACAGAGGGGTTGCTCCTCGGTGGCGGACCTCACCCTCCAAGAAGCTGCACTTGGCCATCACGTAGGTCTCCCGGTCGGTGAGCTTGACTGCGCGCCTGGCCAGACTTCTTGAGGTGCAGCTTCCCGTACCAGGTGTGCATGTGCTTCCATCACCCGAGGAGGACCTCCGAAGTGTAGCCCAGGCTCTCCGCCTTCTCTCTCCAAGCCACTTGCTTCCTCTTGGTGTCTCGATAGAGCCTGTGTCCCTTCCGCCATTGGTACTCGTTCTCCCTCAGCCATTTGAGCACCTCACCTCATGTTCCTCTTTGATGGAGTACTTCCTCTCCCTATCGCGCGATTGCCTCTTCCTCCCTCTGGCAGGGCCTTCTGGGCCCTCATGAGAAGGGCTTTGAGGTTCTAGGGGCTGATCCACTACACCACCAGCAGCAGCAGCAGCAGCAACAGCAGCAGCAAAAGCAGCACCAGCAGGACCAGCAGGATCAGCAGCACCAGGATCAGCAGCAGCAGAGTAAGCACCAGCAGGACCAGCAGCACCAGCAGGACCAGGAGCAGCGCCAGCAGAGTAAGCACCAGCAGAAGCACCAGCACCAGGAGCAGCGCCAGCAGAGTAAGCACCAGCAGAAGCACCAGCACCAGGGGCAGCGCCAGCAGATTAAGCACCAGCAGAAGCACCAGCACCAGGAGCAGCACCAGCAGAAGCCCCAGCACCAGCAGAGTCAGCCCGAGCAGCAGAAGCCCCAGCAGAAGCAGAGTCAGCGCCAGGGGGTGGGTTGGTGGCCCTGTCCTTCTTGCCAGGGCTGGCAGAAGATGGCACAGGCTTCGTCTTCTTCCCCATGGTTTTTGGCTGGAGCTGTGTCTGGCAGCAGATCTTTCCTCTGAATGGTACCTGCTTGCGAGCTGCATCCTTTTATATTCGTGGGGCTGACGCAATGCATCCTCCCTGCATGTGCAGTGAACGCTTTGCATCCGTTAGGCATCTGCTTGGCGTCTGTGATGCATCCGCGTCATCCGCTAGGCATCCGCTCCTTCCGCTGCGCGTCTGCTTCGCTGTGCTCCCCCGGAAGCCCTGCGGATGTGCCATCCGCTTCCATCCGCTTCCATCTGCTAGGCTTCCGTGGAGCATCCGCTTTACATCCTCGCTACATCCTCTCCCCATCCGTTCTTTTCCGTTGTTGTCCGCTGTTTATGCAAATTTGGGGCACTTTTGAGAGCGGATAACAACGGATGGAACATTTTCTCATCTGCTGTGTCCTTTTTACATACTTTTTGCATCCGTCGGCCTATGTGACAGGCCCTTTAGCTTCTGATCCTACAGAAGGTCAGGTAGGTGCTACCACATGCAAAGACGAAGCAAACTGGAGCTTGTTTTCTTCAATATCTTATATTGAAAATGTTTGAATAAAAAAAAAGTTTCTTTGGTTCCTTTTTATGATAAGAATGAAAGACTTGTCATCATAAGAACAAGATTGTCAGAAAATATTTCTGGTTCCAATGCCCAAGGAAATTTTTTTTTTAAAGGTCAATATGTATTAGGGTGTGTGTGAGTGAGATTGTTCCAGAGACAGATATCACTGTGGAAGAGATATCTTCCTGGGTCCTGCCAGGTTTCAAAGAAAAGTTTTACAATTTATTAAAAAAACCAATGCCTAGTATTAGAGCAGATATGCAAGATTAAATTTAATTATGTTTTAGTGCACTTGTATAACATCTGTGAATATGCTTGAATGGGGATTGAGGAGAACTGCTGCCATAAATGGTGAGACTGATGGAACACAAATTTAATAAATATACACTCTACACATTACATTTGTAGAAGACTAACGGTTAAGATAATATTGTATTTGATGTCATTTTGTTATCCAAATTTTAGAGTTTTAACAAAGTATCTGTTAAGATATATGCAGGCAATCCAATATTTAGTTTTTAATTTCAACCCTCAGCAGCCTAGCAAGGATGCATGATAATGAAAGATGCTGAAGGAGTTGTGGTATAATAAGATGGTTTCTGCTGATTGTAGTGAAAAAGCCAATAGTCTTATCCATTATCTTGCCTCATTTAAGTAGGATTTTATAGCAGTAATTAGCACTTAGTATTGAGAAAGGATAGTTATTGCAATTATTTCCACAGTAACGTGATATATTGCCTAATCAAATAAATAATCTAGGTGTCACAGTTTAACAGGTGGAAGCTTCTGGACAGTTTTCAAAGACAGTCCTCATGGAGAAGTAAGCCTCCTTAGAAGTAAGTATTAAGTATAGACTGCGTGAAACCAGCCGCAATAGCAGTAACTGTGAGAGGGATCTTTGAATCTTAGTGGACAACCAGCTAAATATGAACCAGCAGTGTGCAGCAGCAGCAGCCAAAACAAATGTAATTCTAAGTTGCATTAACAGAGGGATACAACCAAGAGCAAGTGAGGTACTAATACCACTCTATAAAGCCTTAGTAAGACCACACCTAGAGTACTGCATCCAGTTTTGGTCACCACATTATAAAAATGATGTTGAGACTCTAGAAAAAGTGCAGAGAAGAGCAAACAGAATGATTAGGGGACTGGAGACTAAAACATGAACGGTTACAGGCTAGTCTAGTGAAGAGAAGGACCAGGGGAGACATGATAGCAGTCTTCCAATATTTGAGGGGCTGCCACAGAGAGGAAGGGGACAATCTATTTTCTAAAGCTCTGTAGGCCAGATAAAGAATAATGGATGGAAACTGAACAAGGAGAGATTTAACCTGGAAACAAGGAGGAACTTTCTGACAGTGAGAACAATCAACCAATGGAACAGCTTGCCCTGGGAAGTTGTGGGAGCGTCATCACTTGAGACTGAAGAGGAGATTGGACTGCCATTTGTTAGAAATGGTGTACTGTCTCCCGCTTGGGTGGAGGGTTGGACTAGATGACCTATACGGTTCCTTCAAACTCTTGATTATCTGTTATCTGCCTCAACTTGGAAAAATCACTTCTTATGGTCACAGCTTTCACCTAGATATCCATTTCTCGAATAAAACTGGATTCAGAAAAATATCCACACATAAATTCAATGTTTTCAGAGAAAAAGATACCTCATGTAGCAGAGAGTCATGTTCTGTGTTTTTATTAACACTTTGCATTTTTATCTAATCTTTCAGGTTTTGTTAACTGTCTTAATGTAAGTATTGAGACTTCTATACAGTGGTCCTATCCATTTCATCCATATGTTAAAAAGCATGGGAAAAAAAAGATCAAATCAGGCTCACCATAAAGTGGTACCATTAAGTCATTGATATTGAAAGCTACATTATGCAGTTTGATATAAAGAGGCAACCATTGTCATCTACTACAAATACATTAACAGTAGTTAATTTTCCTTTACCTATCTCCATCCTCCTCCACACACCCTTCTCTCCCCCCCCCCCAGGTGATCTTAGAAAGGCATGTGTGAGGCCTATTTCCTAGATCTAGGCAAAAGACTGGAAAAGCACTAGGCCCAAATGGAGTAACTCCTTGCTTGCAATCCTGTGCTGAACAAGTGCCCCCAATTTTACATGAATTTTGAATAAAAGTTCCTAAGAAATCCTCCATCAGGGAACTGTAGGAATAGTCTGATTGCTCTGACATCTGTAGTTAATGAAGAAAGGTTAGTGCGGGCCCACCTGAAAGTCATCATAGATCTGATGTTACACCCTTTGCAGTTTGCTTATTGAGCAAATAGATTGGCAAATGATGCTGTCAATATGACACTGCTACATTTGGCAACATCTTGAATTCCCTATGCATGAGTCCCTTTTGCAGGCTTCAGTTCAACAATCAGTGCCATCATTCCAGAAATTATTCACTCTAAACTGATTCAGCTCAATCTTCCTGTTCATATTTGTAGGTGCATCATAAGCTTTTTCAGATAGGAAGCAACAGGTGAAGCAAAGGAAAATTACATTTTAGTACTTGGGCAGTTAGTACTGAAGCCCCTCAGGGCTGCCTTCTCTCTCCATTGCTCTTCCGTCTCTATACCAATGATTGTATCTCAAGAGAATTTTCTATGAAAGTACTGAGGTCATTGGCCTCATTTGAGACAGTGATGAATCTGCATATAGGAAGGAGGTTGAACAACTGGCCCTGTGATGCAACCAGAACAATCTGGAGCTAAACATGCTTAAAACAATCAAGAGTGGATTTTTAGAGGAGCCCTTCTATTCTACATCCTTACTATATTCTACAGCACAGTATCAGCAGTACAGTACTTCAAGTTTTGGGGTTTTTTAATTTCCCAGCACTTGAAAGGATACTTAATATTAGAACCATTGTTAAAAAGGCACAACAAAGAATGTTCTTCCTGCATCAACTCAGGAAAATCAGACTGCCCCAGGAGCTGTGGATACAATTCTACAAAGGTTATTGAGTCATTCCTTTGTGTTTCTGTAACTCTCCTGTCTGGTTTGTTGTTTGGCACAACCAAACAAGACAGGTAGAGACTCCAGCGGATAGTTAAAGAGTGCAAAAAGAACAATTACAGCTGGCCTGCATTCCATAGAAGACCAGTATATTGCGCAGGTTAGAAGGAGAGCTGAGAAGACATCTACAGACCCCCTTACATCCTGGTCATAAACTCTAACAACTTCTCCCCTTGGAATGACAGTACAGGGCACTGCATGCCAAAACAACTAGAAAGAGGGACAATATTTTCCCTCATGCCATCAATCTGCTGAAACCTAATTCCCACAGTGCTAATGTCCTATGTATATTTACCCAACCTGTATAGTATGGCTGTAGTATTATCACTTATCCTTCTTATCTGCTTTATTTCCCACCTCATATTGGCATTATTATTATTCTATTGATTTGTATGTACGCTGAGAGCTACTATATCGGAGACAATTTCCTTGGGTGTCTAATCATACCTGGCCAATACAGTATTCTGTTGTTCCGTTCTACTCTAAATTGAAGTATCTTCAAGACACTAAAAAAAGAGGCATGGCATGTATAGTACACAAAATATTCTGAGCTTCCCTCAGTTGTTCCCAAAGTATGAATCCTCCCTCAACCACTCTATACCTTTCCTTAGCATGTAATTTACTTACCTTTCACTCTCTTTCTTATATCTGGAGCATTTTGCTGTTGTGAATACGACAGCTGAACAAAAATGGTTTTGAATGCCTCTGTCCTATCAAATTGAATTTACCATTTACATCACATCCTTTGGAAATTCCCTATTAATAAGGATGTGAACTATTAAATTACAATGTGGGAAAGCCGATAGATACATGAAAGAAAAGGCAAGCCTGTTTTCAATCATAACATCTGTTATAACTTGTAGATTGTTTCCCACAAGTGAATGATGCAACAAGGAATCAATGATCTTACTTACTTTATCTTAAACAAATGAAGTGATTGCTTCATTTTTAAGCAAATTCAATACCCAGAAGTTGCTTTAATCTGTTCCATCTCCTATGGTAATCCTGCAATGGCTTTTGGTCTTGCATTCCTTGCTCACTAAATCAACATGGATTTGGAAATGTCCTCCACCCTAGGTCCTATACCTTCTAGCTTCCTTTTTCATAGTGAGGAAAGGTTTCTGAATCAAATAAGCTGCAACAAATATTATTTTACAGACATTTTCATTCATTTTCCCCACCCACTTTTGCTCTGTTTCATTCAAAAGAAACAAAAATTGCTACAGACAGGAAACAAATTGCAATACACTTTTGCTGTTACTTCTGCATTGCTGAATTTTCAATTTTTTGCATAGCAATTTCAGAATTAATGCTAAATCAGAGCAGCAGCAAATGAAGACCATCTTTATGATGATTAATGTGCACTTCAACTCAAAACAAAATAAGATGCTTCATGTATTCTATTTGCATAATTTAATTATGGCCTGGCAATTTTTGGTGAGTTAATACCTAATTAAAATTCTGCTAGTTTCTGTCAAGTGGCTTATAGACCAGGAAAAAAAATGCTAAGATTTTGTTTAAATTAGATTTAGATTTAATTTAAGATTTCTATTCCCAGAATTCTCAGCCAGATGCTAGATATTCTGGAAGCTGGTCCAAAACATCTGGAAAAAACATCATGTTGGGAAACATATTTTCTTGGCTTAAGAAATCCTCATCAATAATGAAGGTTTTTCTTTAACACAAGAGGATCAGTTGAGCAAAAATCTATCAGCAGAAAGAAACAGAAGTTTTATAAAGATAAAATGATGCTTACTAAATAAATATATTTTTTCACTTAGTATCACACCTAAATTGATACTAATTAATTAGGAAGTTCAGTTACTTCCTTTTCTGTGAGGCATTTTTACTTCCCTATTTTTGCAGACCTGGAATACCAAGATGATCTCCTCTGAAAATATTAACCAGGACTAATATTAACCAGGACTAATCCTGCTCAGCTTCTGAAATCAGCTAAGTTCTGTACCTTACTTAGAACAAAAGCTACCACCTATAACAACTTGATCAATCCCTACTTCCAGTGGAAAAGCTTACTTCCCCACACAAGACAATAAAATAGCACCAACCATTGTTTATATATAGATATAGATATATAGATATAGATATGCTGTTCAGCTTCCTTTGGGTATTATCCCACGTCATTGTAGTTGTGCTTTTAATGTTGTAGCAATGTTTCGGCAGAATCTCATCTGCCATCATCAGGCTTCTGTATTGAGTTCGTCTGTGAGTCAGGCTATCACAGCCGTTTAGTTTCTAAACTAAACCGTTTTAGTTTTCAAACTAAACGGCTGTGATAGCCTGACTCACAGACGAACTCAATACAGAAGCCTGATGATGGCAGATGAGATTCTGCCGAAATGTTGTTACAACTTTAAAAGCACTACAATGACGTGGGATAATACCCGAAGGAAGCTGAACAGCACACATGTAAGTACCCGCGAAAACTTAAGAAAACATATAGAGAAAGAGAGAAAGAAACAGAGAGAAAGCTATATATTGGGGCAAGGGAGAATTCTGTAGGAATTATTTGGGATTGATAAAAAAGATGAGTTTCAGTATAACTACATGGCAAGGTGACAGAAAAATCCAAACTAACTTTTGAATCATTCACCCTCCTCCTGATTGTAAATGCAACCCACATTACCTATTGATCTATTGCAAAAGTAATTTGATAAGAAAATTCCTCCTAACTACCACCATCATCATCATTAATCCATCAGAGAAAACCAGTTTTAAAATATTTTTACAAAATGAGTATTTACCAGGGTTAGAAAGTATGTTCTGAGAAGGCGCCTCAATATCTAATGAAAACACCAGCAGGGAGAGGGCCAAAATAGAGTTACTGTGCAACAGCTATTGTACTTTGGACTTATCCGGTGGGCTGATGCATTTATAGAAAATATAATACTGAGCAAGGTGGAAGAAGAATCTGAGTACATGTGGATAGAGTTCTGGAAACCGCGTGAATATACCTACAAGAATTGCATATTGTGGCAAGACATATAATTAATAGAAGTTGCTACAATGCAACATAACATATCAGTATCATCCCAATTAAGTTGGGAATGGCAAGAACTAGACAGAAGAATCTTTAGTCTTCCAGCTACTGATCTAACTGGAGAGAGTGGGTACTTCCTGGAATGATTACAAAGGCATTACCAAGCATCTCAAAATCTGGACTCATTAATTTAAGAAACTTGTTGTGGTAGCTTATGTAAAGAGATTGACCACATAGTTCCCTTCATGGGTCACAATGTATAGCAAAGACATAGAGAGATATTCTGGTAAAAATTAAATCGCTGATCATCTGAACAGATCAGAAAAACTCCTATGCAAAAGAAACCAATGTAAAGGGATAACAGAGTTGGAAGGGACCTGGAGATCTTTTAGTCCAACTCCCTGCTCAAGCAGGAGACTCTATACCTGTGATGACAAACTTATACCACACGTGCCGGAATTGGCACACAGAGCCATCTCTCTGGGTATGTTAGCCATTGCCCGTTGATCTTCTGGGTTCTGGCACACACATGTGCCGGCCAGCTGGTCTTTGTGCGTGTGGGAGTGCTGGAAACCAGTGAGCAGCTCTCTGGAGTGCATGTGCATGCCAGCCAGGTGGTCTTCATGTTGCATGCATGTTAGAAACCAGAAGACCAGGTGGCCAGTGCGCATGCGTGCACCGGAAAGCTAAGCTTCCCATTTCCTGTGCTCCCGTATGCTGGGGAGCTGGTCTTCCAGTTTCTGGTGCACACGATCTCCTGTTTCTGCACTCAGTGCCGAAAATGTTAGCCACCTCTGCTCTATACCATTCCAGACAAGTGGCTGTCCAGTCTCTTCTTAAAAGCCTCCAGTAATGGAGCACTCACAACTTCTGAAGCAAAGCCATTCCACTGATTAATTACTCTTAAGGAAATTTCTCTTCAGTTCTAGGTTGTTCCTCTCCTTCAACTAAGGAGAAATTTCTTAACAGTATTTTGATATATTATCAAAAACAGAATCTTATTTTCATCTTCCGTAAAGTGAAAAAATAAATATTAAGGAAGAGAGATTCCATTCTGTATTAGAGTAAATGAAAGTGTCCAAGATTAGATTTTAAATTTTTTTAAAAGTTTATCATAGTCTCTTATATACATATAATATTAACAAAATAATTCACAATAGCTTTTTTCTTTCTGTCTGTCTGCTGGTGAATTCCTGTGGCTTTGTACTTCTTTTCACCCTTGGTTCACAAGGAGAACAGTAGGTGTTCTTTTCTTCCTTCAGGTTTGTGGTTCTGAATGTCCAATAATTTACTATGTCATTAACTTGGCACAGAAAGCAGTCCATATTCATCTGCTGTATCCAGAATTTTACAGATAACTGGTGACTCTACCTGGAAAGAAAAAAAATATTTACAAAGATGTTAGTCACAATGAAACTGAGCAAAATAAGTCATGAAAAAAAAATCAAAGAACCGTGACCAAAAAGCTACCATAAGTTAGTGCTCATAAAACTGATGCTCTCAAGTTAGAAAAAGATAATGCTGTATCTGGGGATAATCTTGCAATCAGAATATGACTAGTCAAGCTTTCTGAACACCTTATGTATTCTAACCAGGCTCTCAAAGAAGTTAAATCCCACTGACTTGTTCACAACTATATTTTAATTAACAGAGTCTGTGTAAAAGTCTTAAAGTTTTGGCCGAATTGTGCCCAATGTTTTTAACATTTAAATATTTTATGTGGGATAAAATGCATTTTTTGCAAAAACTAAAAAAAAAGCTGTCAGCCTTCCTGGGTATACCAAATAGGAAACATGACCAGACAGGCTAGTACTACTTTATTGTCAGGCTAGGTTAACAGAATCTTGCAAGTTTGAACATATAAATCTCATGCTATCTCCTTTACAGCTTGAGAAGCTTGGGAGGGGGTCCCTTCTTAGTCTGTTTCTACACCCATTATGCAGCTGTGGGCTATTCCCTCACTAATTTGTCCATTCCCTGCATAGAATTTCTTTGCCCTATCTCGCAAAGCCTTTCTCACATATTTCAATAGTTTAAACTAATGGTATCTTTAATTTTGGGGTGCGTGTACTCTAACTGCAATATTTTTTAAATGCCTACCAACATTTTTGTTGTGGGTTGATATTAAATATGACCTAAGCAGACCTGAAAATTCTATCCAATTTGAAATGTACTTAATATCACAGAGACTATTACCACTAAATAAAAACTTATGGGAAAACATTATAGTACACACCTGACATTTATGCCACATTGTTGTCACGTCACTACATTCCTAAATGTTCTAGAACAGAGGTGTCAAACTCAGAGCCCGGATGAGTCACACGTTGGCCGCCCCCATCCCCATTTTAGCAAAGGGAAAAAAAGTCACAATACATTTCATGACACCACAAATTTGATACCCCTGCTCTAGAAAAATGCACTGTGTCATATTACCAAAAACATTAGGTCTGTATTCATGAAAAATTATAAGTTTAGTGCCAGAACTTTCATGTTTCTCTAAGTGAAATACATTATCCATGGGATATTTTTTTCCCCAGAAGTCAACATAGTTTAGATCAAGATCTCAAACACATACCCCAAGAATATACTGGCAGGAATGAGGCTCCACCATATATATAGTTACTGCATGAGGAGAGTCAGATTCTTTGCACCTTAAAACAGGAAAGTGTTTTAGTAGACAAAGCAGATTAAGAAAATGGTTAACAGACTTCTTCAAGTCCCAAGGTTTTTTGTTAGTTATAGTCACGTATGAATCATCTCTAAAGATGATGCAAGTCTTGCTGCAATACAAGCAAAGAATTACGCATTTAGATAACATTTCCCAGTGAATCTGGTGTAGCACTTGCCTTGCAGGTAATTCTCAAATTATTTGTAACAGATAAATATGAATTGTGCCCAATAATTAGAAAAGAAAAACAACAGCACTTTAAGGGTCCAGGCATATTTTCCTTAGGAAATATATGTAGTTCAATTAGCAGTACAAACAGTATTTATTTTAAGTGTAACTCACTTCAATCTCACAGTCACTTGTCGAGGTTTGTCAGTTAAGTCACAAACATCTCCATTGCCATAGTAGTGAGACACCATCCTGTCAGGAAAGTTACAACTTAGACTCTGATTGATAGACTCTGATAAATAATCATATTTAAAACTCATTGCTTAAGATCCAAAACTTAGAGCTTTCATATTTGCCTTCTATACAATTACGGTACTATAAAATATATGAACAAAATTCTCAACTAGAGTTGAGTATCAAAAAAAAATATACAATATTTAGCCCATTTAGATACCTTGCTTTTAAATTTAATTATTTTTGTTTATCTCAAATATGTCTTCAGTACAAAAGAATGTAATATACAATCCATCTTTACAATTAGTGTTTCTTAGAAAGGCAGCCATAAGCAATTACTCATCTGTCCATCTATACGTGGGCTGATAAATATCCTTCTAGCTAAGTATTAAAGATACAGTGAAGGAGCATCTAAAAATGTAAAAGCATGAGATACAATATTATGAAACATTGAAGATTCTATCCTCAGTTGGATATTGAAAGTAATTGGGATTTAAAAACCAGCTGCAGTCTAACACTTATTTTTACAAGTATAAAGCAACCACCCTCTTTCTAAGCCATCATTTTAAGTGGTGCATACTTGACTGTTTGCAGATCATCGTCTTTCTGGTGATACGTTCTAGCCACATTCTTTTGTGCCCAATCAAGGTGTTCCTCTTTGTTCCACGTACCCACAACTATAGTTGTTTTGCCATTTTCTTTATCCTAAAATAAGTAATATAAGTTCTTGGTAAGTTATTTAAAAATTCATGCATCATTCTGTATTTATACCACCCTAAACAGAAATTCTAAGGTAGATAATAATCAATATTCATGCTGTTAAGACAGTTTCCATATGATAAAAATACCCTTATGAACAGAATTGCCTTCAACTAGGCTTTCCCCATTATATTTAAATGACAATGGTTTTAACTAACTTCTGTCTTGATGAGCATGTTCTGCTATTCTTAGTACAGTGAAATTGGCTGAGTGAAGACAGGAAGGAAGATCCAGGAATTGGTAAGGTAGTAGAAAACTTTAAGTCATATGATGCCTTTCCTCTTGAGCAATAAGTGTTTCATTATGCTTGGACACCCCCATCATAACAAACTGAAAAACCCCTTCATGGTAAGTATCCAACAGTTCATTCTTAAGCCCATGTCACACTGAACCAACGGATGCAAAGAGGATGTAAAACGAACAAAAAAGATTGCCATCCGTTCGAAGACGCGATGTACTCACTGCCTCTGTTTTGCTTCCTCTCTAACCGTCCAGCATCCGTTTATTGACGTTTCATCCGCTCCGAAAGTTTTGGTTTGCCCAAAACTTTTGCGCGGAAAATGTATCCATTTCGTCCATTCTGCATCCGCTACGCATCCGCTATATCCGCTAGGCATCCATTCTGCATCCGCGCAACTCGCATCCACGCAACTCGCATCCGCTCGGACGCAAGGAGGAAGCGGAACGGACGCGGAACGGATGCAGAATGGATGCAGAACAGAGGCCTAGTGGATGCAGCATGGAAACAAAGCGTTTAAAACGGAAAAAACGTTCGCAGAGGGGACCTATCTCGGATATTGAGGATGCCTAGAGGATGCAAAGGGACACCTATACTGCCTATAAAAAGGGGGAGCAACTCGTCTGAATCTCACTTTCAGACCAGCAGCCCACCTGTGCAGACCTCTGCAGCCTTCATCTGACTCTTCCTCTTCCACAGCATCCAGTCATGTCCACCGTGGATCGTAACACAGTCCTTTTGGCAGCCGCCATCCTTCTACAACAGTGCGAAGCCATCTACAGGTTCTGTGAACTCTACTACGGGAAGAAAAAGAGGCGGCCAAGAAGCGTCTGGGTCCGAAAATGGATCGGGAGAAGAGCAGAGTACGGACTGTACAACAAGCTGATGGTGGAGCTCAGGAACGAAGACACTCATGCGTTCCAGAACTTCATGAGGATGCCTCCAGCCATGTTTGACAAAGTTGTGCAGCGGCTGACACCCAGGGTGACCAAGGCAAACACCAACTTCCGGCCCAGCCTGGAACCTGGGCTCAAGGTGGCACTCACTCTGCGCCACCTGGCCTCAGTGACCACCTACATAAGCATGCAGTACGGCTGAAGGGTGCCACACAACACCATCAGCATTGTGGTCAGAGAAGTGGTCCCTATTCATCGAAGAATACAAGGATGAGCTCCTCCAGTGCCCCTCCACTGAAGAAGAATGGAAGAAAGTTGCAGAGCAGTAGTATCAGAGGTGGAACTTCCCCCACACCGTTGGAGCCATAGATGGCAAGCACGTGGCCTGCATAGCTCCAGCCAAGTCGGGGGTCCACTTATTTCAACTACAAGGGCTTCTTCAGCATCGTCCTCTTCGCCATGGTCGATGCTGACTACAAGTTCATGTACATCGATGCTTCAGGCTACGGCTCATCTTCAGATGCCCAGGTATACAATGCCAGTCACCTCAAGGAGGGGTTGGAAGGCAACCTCATCGTGGGCTTACCAGATCCAGACCCCCTACCCAACGACACACAAGATGTGCCCTACTTCATCATGGGGATGACGCCTTATCACTCAGAACCTACCTCATGAAGTCCTACACTTCCAGACTCCTCACCCGTGAAGAGAGGATCTTCAACTACAGGCTGTCCAGGGCAAGGCGGGTGGTGGAGAATGCCTTTGGCATCCTGGCCAACAGGTTCCAGGTACTTCTCACCATCATGCAGCATCGCCCAGAGACCGTGAGGAGGATCGTGGAAGCTTGTTGTATCCTGCACAATCTCATGCGCACCCGCTACCCAGTCTTGCATAACAGGCTTGTGGACCGTCAACAAGGCAATGGGGACATGGAGCCTGGGGAATGGAGGCAAGGGCGAAACCTGATCGACACTCAGGATGTGCAAGGCCCCAACAGAGCCTCATGGGAAGGGAAGAAGCAGCGCAACCTCCTGAAACACTGGTGCAACTCCCCAGCTGGAGCGGTGGAGTGGCAAGACAGGATGGTAGATGCTTAATGAATGCTTCCTTCAGCCTGTCTCATCACACTGATGAGATTGGGCCATGTATGTTGGGTGGGCCTACAATGAACAGGGCGTTTAATAAAGAGTTGTGTTTGTGTTGACATGTGTGGATCAATGCTTACATTGTTATTGATAAAAAAGGGCCATAGGTGTGGCACCTGGGAGGGTGGACCATACAGTCCCACTATGCTTGCACTGGAGGTTTATCTATCCCACAGCTATTAGCCATCCCAAAGGTATTCCTGCTCATTCCACAGGTATCCCTGCCCACCCCACTGCTATCTTAACCCATCCCACAAGCATGCAAAGGCTTAAACCATTTCTAAAAGTTTCTATCAAGACTGTTAGGGATAACATTGTTCACCCTAACTGGTTTAGGTGAAATAATA
>BLBF01000018.1:59635275-59688129 GCA_015471245.1 Laticauda colubrina | reverse complement strand
TGTTAGGGATAACATTGTTCACCCTAACTGGTTTAGGTGAAATAATAACTATGAATCATAGTTAGTGTATGTTAGAGTGTATACAGCTTTAACTGGGAAATAGCAATTAAAGGAGTGGTTAAGAAAACAATATAAAAGTAGCAAGACTACGGCTTGCTCTCTCTCTCTCTGGCTTTGATGATCCCTGATTACTGCTTGGAATCAAGACTGCATTGCTCGAACGGGAGAGACAACAAAGGACTGATTTTTATGTGAACTGACATAGGATATTCTACATGGACTTTGCTAACTGAATACCCCTGAATGGACTGACTACATGGTAAATGAATATTGGACTGTTATTTGACTATGCTATAAACTTATACTGGAATAAAATATATTATTGATAGCACAAGCGTATCTGTTATTTTTGCTGTATGTTAATAAATATACAAACTTAGCTCACTCATTTATCTGTGTACCTATCTGACTAACGCTGCACATTAGCTTGTCTACCTAACCCTGGTTGGGGAACCCAGGCTTAACAAAGACTTTATTGAAAAAAAGAAATGAAGCAAGTGTGTGAATCAAAGATAAACTTTATTGAACAATAAGCTGTAACAGAAAAATGACCCAAGTCAAGTGTCCAAATAAAGTCCACAGGTAGCCAGCTACCCGGTCTCTGGCACTCTTATCGGTCACTCAGAGGTGTGCCCAGTCTCAGGGGTGAAGGTTCCAGGTGCTGTGGTGGTGGGTGGTGCTGGAGTGCCTGGCCCCGAGAGGACAACAGGGGACGGTGTGTTGAGGAAGGTGTCGGACAGCTGGCTCAGCCCCGTGATGCTGAGAGGTCCTTCCTCTATGCCATGGGGTGTCAGCCCTAGTACTGATGACAGATGTACTGAGGCCAGGCTTGGCTGTGGGGTGGAGGAAGGAGCAGTGTAGTGGGGCTGTCTGCTCTGCAGCTGGGTGAGGACTGTCGTGGGTGGCATCATTGTCGTGGGTGGCATCGCTGTCGTCGGTGGCATCATTGTCGTGGGTGGCATCGGTGGCATCAGTGGAACCGGTGGCAACGGTGTCACCCGATGACTCTGTGCCTGGACTGGGAAGGGCTGCTGCCTGTGCTGCTGGATCTCCTGGTAGCCGTAGCCCTGGTAGGTGAGGGCCTGTGGGAAGCCTTGGAATGGGAGGGACATCACCTGGGGTGGAGGAGCAGACCTGGACTGGGTGGGAGCAGGTTCCTCTGGGTCTGGAGAGTTGTGAAGCAGCTCGGTGATCCAGTCCTTCACCAGCTGGTACTGTGGATCCACCATTTCCTTGAGGGTCTGGTTGACATAGGTGAGGAAGGGCTTGCGGTTGGAGGAGTCGGAGTCAGTGTGGACCAGCTGAGAGAGGAGATCTATGCTGGTGCGGATGGTGTCCCTGATCTCCAGCAGGACAGTGTGGCTCTGCTCCTCCTGCTGTCCGGCTCTCTGCCTTTCTGCGGAGGCAGAGCTGGGGGTGGTGGTGGATGCGGCTAGGATTGTGGTGGACTCAATGTCTCCTTTGTCCCACCGCACCAGGGAGTCCTCCACGCACTCCACCACGCTTACCACACCTGTCTGCGGGTTCTCCGCCATGGCACGCTCTACAGAAACCTGCCTGGAGACAGGGACTGACTCTCGGCCGGAAGAGGACTGGGTGGCAGCAGGCTGCCGGAGAGAGAGGGTCGTGAGAGGGGTTGCTGGTGCACCTCGGTGGTGGACCTCACCCTCCAGGAAGCTGTTACCTGGCCATGACATAGGTCTCTCTGTCTGTCAGCTTCACAGTGGCCTGACCAGATTTCTTCAGGTGCAGCTTCCTGTACCAGGTGTGCATGTGCTTCCACCAGCCGAGGAGCACCTCCGAAGTATAACCCATACTCTCCGCCCTCTCTCTCCAAGCAGCCTACTTCCGCTTGGTGTCCCTGTACAGCCGGTGTCCCTTCTGCCACAGATAGTCGTTCTCTCTCAGCCACTCCAGCACCTCATCCTTGTGCGCCTCCTCAATATAGTATTGCCTCCTCTCCCGTCCCCGCATACGCCTCTTCCTCCCTTTGGCAGGACCAGATGGGCCCTCATCAGAGGGGCTCCCAGGTAGTAGGGGCTGCTCCTCCACACCAGCAGCAGCAGCAGCAGCAGCAGCAGCACCAGCAGAATCATCATCATCATCATCCTCACCAGCAGGATCATAATCATCATCATCATCATCAGCAGCAGCAGCAGCAGGATCATCATCATCATCAGCAGCAGCAGCGGAAGCACCAGCAGGATCAGCAGCAGCAGGACCAGGATCAGCAGCAGTAGAGTAAGCACCAGCAGGGCCAGCAAGTCCAGGAGCACGAGGAGGACCAGGAACACGAGCAGGACGAGCAAGTCCAGGAGCACGAGCAGGACCAGGAGCAGCTTCAACAGAGTAAGCACCAGTAGAAGCACCACCGCCAGGAGCAGCTTCAGCAGAAGCTCCAGCAGAAGCAGAGTCAGGGGCAGGGGGCGGGAGGTTGCCCCTGTTCCTCTTGCCAGGGATGGCGGCAGGCTGCTGAGGCTTTCGCTTCCTCCCCATGGTTGTGGGGTTGCTGGCTGGCAGGGAGGCTGGCAGGCACCAAGGCTGGCAGGAAGGCTGGCAGGAAGCCAGGCACGAAGGCTGGCAGGCAGGCACCAAGGCTGGCAGGAAGCCTGGCAGGTAGGCTGGCAGGAAGCCTGGCAAGTAGGCTGGCAGGAAGCCTGGCAGGTAGGCTGGCAGGAAGCCTGGCAGGCAGGCAGGCAGGCAGCAAGGCTGGCATGCAGGCAGGGCAGGCAAGGAACTCGAAGTGTCCAGCAGCAGGTCTTTCCTCGGAATGCTGGCCAAGTGCGAGCTGCTTCCCTTTATATCCGGGGGGCTTGCGCAATGCATCCCCCCCGCATGTGCAATTAACGCCAGGCATCCGTTAGGCTTCCGGTACGCATCTGCTAGGCTTCTGCTCTGCATCCACTTCATCCGCTGTGCATCCGCTTCATCCGCTCGGCGTCCGCTCTGCATCCGCTCTTTCCGTTCCGCATCCGCTTTGCTGAGCCCCCCCGGAAGCCTAGCGGATGCACCATCCACTCTCATCCGGTTCCATCCGCTGGGTTTCCGTTCCGCATCCACTTTGCATCCGCCCTGCATCCTCCCCGCATCCGTGTTATCCGCTCTGGTTATGCAAATTTTTGCCCCTTTTGAGAGCGGATAACAACGGATGGAACATTTTGCTCGTCCGCTGTGTCCTTTTTGCATCCGTTGGCCAGTGTGACATGGGCTTTAGCATTTACGGTATTATGAGGCAGAATTAAGGTAACATCTCTAATCATCCAAATGCTACATTGTTTTAATGACTGGCTATTGGTTTCCTCATCCTGGGTTGACAATATCAGATATAGAACAAGGCATATAACTGAATATTGGTCAATTTTTATTACAACATGAACCACATACAATTATAGGTTGATGCAGTTGCATGTACTTTGCATGCGGTAGGTGCCAGATTCTGCCTCTGAGGGTAGATGTAAAGATTTATCTCTGAAACCTGAAAGAACTGCTCCCAGTTTATGTAGGTCAGGGATAAGGAAGATGTTATTCTTGGCTTGATTTTATTCTGAAGAGAATGCCCAGGGAGAAGATAAATGCAGGAGGGGATAGAAAGAGAAAATCTGAAATGGACAGAAATGAAAGGGAAAACATTTAAAAAAACCCTTTCTGACCAAAACAGTCCTGAAAAGGTTTTGAGATGGGAGAAGAAAAGATACTATGTACAATAAAATAGATTAAAAATAGGAGTAATCTATCTCCTTCCCCTTCCCTGACTCCTTGGGATGAAATTTATTTATTTATTTATTTATTTTTGTGAAAACCCAAATATAACTTTATTAAAAAAATAATAATAATAATGTATGGATAAGTTGTAAAAGTTCACATACTTTGCTGGTTTGAGAATGGTGGTTTCTCTGGTTGAAAGATGAAGTGTGCCTGTATGTATGTCTGTTCTTTTTTTTTTTTTTTAATTTTATTAATTTTCTACAAACAGACAAACGTACAAAACATTAAAAACATCTACTCTCATATATACTTCTGGTGTATCGGTTGGTTCATCAGTTTTGTGCATTCATTTTATAGTGTCAATTACAGTTATATTGCATAACCACTCATATTGTCAATCCATATTCTAATATTACTAAAAAAAAATAAAAAAAATCTTTTTCTGACTATACTTTTAATCATTCATGCTTTGTGAGATAACAATACTTCAAACAGTTTATTCTATAACTTATCATATAATCATAAGAAATCAATCCTAAAAACCCTTCATATATATAATACTAATGCTCTATTATTGTATTTTATCATCTAACCATTGATAAAAAAAACCCCAAATTGCATAAAATTGTTTATCTTCTTGTTCTCTAATTTCAAATGTCAATCTACTCATCTCAGCACATTCCAATATTTTCTCAATAATTTCTTCCTGCAATGGCATTTTCTCATTCTTCCAGTTTTTAGCAAATACAATCCTAGCCGCTGTTAATACATTTACAATCAAATATTTCAAGTCTTTATGATATATATCAGGTAAAATTCCCAATAAAAAGATCTCTGGTTTCAAGTCTATGTGTTTCTTTGTCATTTTTTCCAACCACATGTGAATTTTAGTCCAATATTTTCTGGCATTCTCACAAGTCCACCACATATGATAGTATGAGCCAGGTATCTGATGACATTTCCAACATTTTTCAGATTTGTTCTTGAACATTCTTGCTATTCTTGTCGGGGGAAGGTGCCACCTGTAAAACATCTTATACAAGTTTTCTTTATATGCTATTGACATTGTCATTTTATAATTTTGAGACCACAATTTTTGCCATTGCTCTAAATCAATCCCATATCCAAAATTCTTCCCCCAAGCAATCATAGTTTCTTTAACTTGTTCTTCCTCTAGCTTAATTCCCAATAAATAACCATATAACTTTTTAATCACTTTCTCATCAGTACCCATCAATATCTTATCTAAATCAGTCTGTTTATCATAGAATCCTTCCGTTTTAAAATCTTCAAGATATCTTGAGTGTATTTGCGCATATGAAAACCAATTCATCCTTATACCTTGTTCCTCTAAGTTTTGGATCGTTTTAAGTCCACCCTTTTCATCCAACAGTTCCCCATATCTAACTGTTTGTTCCTTTTTATAGATCATAGGATAGGAAAAAGCTTCAATAGTCGATAACCAAACTGGGATTTTCAAGTAACATTGTTTTTTTATCTTCTCCCAATTTAACCACAAAGACTCCCGTATATAATGTCTTCTGAAATACCCCTGTGTTTTAGTTCCCTTGTACCATAAAAAAGCATGCCAACCCAACAATAAATCATGTCCTTCTAATGTCAACAATCTATGCTTTCTTAATGTTATCCATTCTTTGACCCACATCAAACTTGCAGCTTGATAATACAGTTCCCAATTAGGCAGGCCAAAACCTCCTCTATTTCTAGCATCTTGCAAAAGTTTTAACTTTATTCTCGCTTTTTTACCTTGCCATATAAACTTCAACATAGTTTTATTTAAATCTTCAAAATAGTCTTTTCCAAGTCTAATTGGTATTGTTTGAAAGAGAAATAAAATTCTAGGTAAAATATTCATCTTAATTGTTGAAATTCTCCCTATTAATGACAATTGTAAATTTTCCCATTTCTTCAAATCTGTAATTATCTGTTGTTTGAGTTTAATATAATTATTCTCTTTTAATGTGCTACATCTTGCTGTCAAATATATCCCCAGATACTGAACCTTATTTGTAACTTGAATTTTCAAAAGATCTGTCAGTTCTTCTCTTTGTCTCAATAACATGTTTTTTGTCAAAATCTTTGTTTTATCTTTATTTATTTTCAAGCCAGCCATCTCACCATATGTCTCTATCTTTTCCAATAACTTTGGAGCGGTTTCTAACGGGTCTTCCAGAATAAAAGCTAAATCGTCAGCAAAAGCTTGTAGTTTAAATTCTTCCTTTTTAATTTTCATTCCTTTTATATTTTTGTCATCTCTAATATTTCTATTCAACACTTCCAAAGTCAATACGAATAACAAAGGAGATAGGGGACATCCTTGTCTTGTACCTCTTCTTATATTAATAAGATCTGTAAATTCTCCCTCCATCATTACCTTTGCTGTCTGTTTATTATATATGGCTTCTATTGCTTGAATAAATTTTCTGGCAACGCCCATCTGTTCCAATAGTAATAACATAAATCTCCAGTTCACGTTGTCAAATGCCTTTTGAGCATCTAGGAATATCAAAGCCATTTGTTTTTCAGGATGAGCCTCATAATATTCCAAGGTATCCAAAATTACTCTCATATTGTCTCTAATTTGTCTCTTTGGCAGAAATCCATTTTGATCTGGATGAATAAAATTATTTAAATATTTTTTCAGTCTTTCTGCTAAGATTGAAGCAAAGATTTTATAATCTGCATTCAATAAGGAAATAGGTCTATAGTTCTTAATTTGCAAGGGGTCAGCCTCTTCCTTTAAAATAAGTGTAATATAAGCCTCTGACCATGTTTTGGGTGTCATCTTCTTTAACATAACTTCATTCATAATTTCTAACAATGGGGTGTTCAATGATTCTTGAAATTTTTTGTAGAATTCTGCCGGAAGCCCATCTGGACCTGGTGCTTTCCCATTATTTTGTCTTTTAAATGCTTCATTTAATTCCATCATTGTTATATTGCTTTCTAACATTTCTTCAGTCTCTTTAGGTATCTTCGGTAAGTTAACATTCTGTAAATACTGTTTAATTTTTTCCTCATCAATATTTTCTTGTTTATATAGTTGTCCATAATAATCTCGAATAATTTCCTTTTTCTCCTTATTACCACAACAAACTTGACCTTGATCATCTATTATTTTCAATATTTTTCTTGATTCCTTCTTCTTTCTCAGTTTATATGCTAGCCATCTACCTGGTTTATTTGCATCTTCAAAATAATTCTGTTTAGAATTTCTAATTTTCTGTGCCAGTTCTTCTTTCTCTATTAATTCCATTTTATGCTTAATTACATCCAGTTTCAATTTAATATATTTTTTCTGTGGTATTTTCTGTAATTCTTTTTCAAGTCTTATATATTCATCTTCCAAGGCCTTGGAGGTTTGTCTTTTCCTAATATTCTTTTTTCTTGTATAGTCTATTATCAAACCTCTTACATATGCCTTCATTGTATCCCAAACATTCTGTATTGAAGTATCTTCTTTTTTATTTTCTTTAAAAAAAAAAACCAATTCCTTCTCCATCCATTGTATAAAGTCTTTCTCCTTTAAAATAGTATTATTTAATGTCCATCTTGATCTTTTTTTTTGTCCCTTCCATTTAATTGTCATTGGACTATGATCTGCCCAAGTACTTATTTCAATATTTGTTTCTTGAATAGTAGATATTAATTCTGTTGAGATCCAAATCATATCTAATCTGGACCATGATAAATGTCTATTAGAGTAAAAAGTATATTGTTTAGTTTTAACATTTCTTTCCCTCCAAATATCTTTTAAGGTTAATTCATCTGTCATTTTAAAAAAAGATTTAGGAAGAATCTTTCTATTTTGTTTTGTTGTTGTTGTTATATAGTCCAATTTATTGTCCACAATTCCATTAAAGTCTCCCATCATAATTATGTTAACATAGTCCAGTCTAATTATTTCCATATGTAATTTTTTATAAAATTCTTCTTGTTTATCATTCGGAGCATAAATTGCAATCAAGAGTATTTTTTTATTATTATCCATTATTTCCACCATTAATACTCTTCCATCTTCATCCGTGTAGATCAGTTTTGCTGGAATATGTTCTTTAATGTAGAGAACCACTCCTCTTTTCTTACATTGAATCAAAGAAGTAAATATTTTCCCTAATTTTGGCTGTACTAACAATTGCTCATGTTGCTTTTTAATATGAATTTCCTGTAAGCAAATTATATCAAATTTTAATTTCTCTAATTTGTGAAAGGTTTTCCTTCTTTTAACAGCTGAGTTAAGTCCATTTTTATTCATTGTAATCAGTTTTTTTTCTTCCATGATTATGCTTTATATTTAGGTCTAACAGCTCTCGTAGCTCTCACTTCACGTTGTTCTTTACTGTCTACTTGTCCACCTACAACTCCTTTCTCTTTTTCAATCTCCAGTTGTTCCTCCTGAAACTCAATTAATGAGACCTCTTTCTCTGCCTCCTCTTTTTCTCTTCCGAAAAATTCTGCATAGAAAAGTTCTGCTTTTTCAATCAAGTCAATTCTATGTCTCTGCTCTTGCCACGTAAAAATTAGTCCTTCTGGTATCAGCCATCTATAGTTCACTTCATTTTCCAGTAACATTTTGGTCAAAAATCGGTATTCTCTTCTCATCTCTCTCACTCTTCGAGGTATTTGTTTTAAAACCACAATCTCTTTGCCTTTATATTTCAATGCTTTCTCTCTTGCCACTTGTAATATTTGTGTTCTGATGGATTTTTTGGTAAATCTAATATGTACTTCCTTTGATAGTTTATTTCTCATCGCATATCTTGTATAAACTCGGTATATCTCATCGACTCCATCCATCATCTTTTCCTCGGTAATTTCCAGAAGATCTGCCAATATTTCTATCATTATCGCAGCCAAGTTTTCTCCTTTTTCCTCTTCTATATTTTGGAATCTAAGATAAAATTCTGATCTTTCCATCTCCCACCTCAACATCCCATTTTTTTCTTGTTCTACCACTGTTAATCTAGTGTCAATATTTCCAATCTTCTCCTCTCTCTGTTTTCCTTCTTCCTCAATTTTTTGAAATCTCTCCTCATACTTTCCCATCATTTGTTTAAAATTTTCATCAGATTTCTCTATTTTTTTATCCATAGTATCTATTTTTATCTTAATATCTTGAATTCCTTGCATGATCATCTGTAAATTTACTTTTTCTTGTTCCTTATCTTGCTTCAACATTGTCTGAATTAAAAGTTGTCCTTCAAGTGGTGGGGAAGCAGAGGTAGAAGCAGAAACGCCGAATAATTTTGGTTTCCTGCTCATTTTAATCTTTCCAAGTCTTCAAGCTCTCTTTGACTTTGAATCCAGCTGGTATAGTAACCAAATATAGTCCAAAAAAATCAAAAAAAGGAAATCCAATAGTAAAAAGCCCAAAACCAAAAAAGAAAAAAGGAAAAAGGAAAAAGAAAGGTCTTCAGGTTCTTCTAGACCCTAATCCAATTGAAATAAATGGAAGAAGCGAAGAAGCAAGAAAAAAAAGAAAGAAAAGAAAAAAGAAAGAGCTCTGAGGCTTTCCCTTTAAAATAAAAAGCAAAAATACTAGAGTTAAAATTTACAAAAAGGCTGGCGAGTAGGAATTTCAAAGGTAGGTATGTATATATATATAGGCATTGTACACTGCACTTTATTTCTTTATCCAAGGCTCTTATTATGACTGTCTTCTCCAGCAACTTCAAAGCCAAGCCTCAAATGTTGAAATATTGATAAGAGTCCAAGAGAGCACCTGTAATAATATTTTACTGTATTCTCCCTCTATCTTATCACATTAAAATGCCCTTGAAAAGAAGTGCTTTTCTCCCCAATTCAAATAAAATATTTTCAAGCCTCTAGTTGGCAGTGTTGCAGCATCTCTTAATACTCTTTCCCCCCCCAGCCAAAAGAAAAAGTATAAAAAACTCAAACAAAAAGAAAAAAAAGATAGCCAAAGGGAGCCTCTATCCTAAAAAGAAAGTTAAAAAGATAAAAAATAAAAATCAAGTGAAGAATAAAAATATATATAAGAGAAAATTCAATCCGGTTACCTACAAAGTCACATTAAAGTCCTCAAAGAAAATATGAAAAAAAAAAAATCCAAGTCTCAATTTGACATCACTTAAACGCCGCTCAACCAAGGTTTAGTCAAAGAAAAATAAAGTCACAGATTTCTTCTTTGTTCAGGGTGTCCTTTCAAGTCTTAATCAATTTATAATGCAAAAGAATTTCTCACCCAACCGATACACGCTCATTTAAATCCCTTTCTTTCCGGAGCTGTCCCGACTTCAGCAGCTTTGAAGGCTGCCTTTCCGCTTCCAGCAAAAGGGCTTCTCCCGGATCAAACCAGAGATTTTGCGATATCTCTGGGATCCTGGGACTGTGCCCTTCACAATCCCCGTCTCTACGGGACGGTTTAGGTCCGTTAGAACCGACCAGGGGCGAAAATATCAGTTACGATCTCAGAGCCCCGAGATCGCAGCCGTAACACCGAGACGTAGCTCCGCCTTCTCCCCGATGAAATTTAAAAATTAAAAAGGGGGTGGGGAGTGGGGTTAACTAATGAATGTTCCTGCCCATTTTGGGTTCCATGCCATGCAGTTATCTGCATGCAGTGCTGAACAGATCACCTCCAGGGCAGAATGTTAGATGGGCCAAAGATCTAATACAGTGTTAGATGACTTCTTATGTTTCATCTTTATACAGTCTAGTAGTAAAGGCAACAATGAATTTATGAACTTTAAATCTGTACTTTCAAATTCTATGGACAAAAGCAGAATCATGTAGCCATCTAGTGGGACAGTCTATCAATGATGATTTATATATACCTTGTGATACTGATGCACGTACTTCCCATAGCAGAATTCATACCTCCACCAGCCAACACCCTAAAAAAGAAGCAGGTTTATAACATTTAGAGAAGAGTAAAAGTCAGTAGCACAATAACTAATTTGTGTATTTTTATTTCACCCTTATTATTTTTATAAATAATTCAAGGTAAGGAACCTACCTAGTATTTCTTTCTTTTCCCATTTTCCCCACAACAACCACCATGTGAGGTAGATTGGACTGAGAGAATGCTTGGTCCAAAGTCACCCAGCTGGTGTTCATGCTAAAGCAAGACTAGAACTTATACTTTCCTGGTTTCTAATCTGGTGCCTTAATCATTAGACCAAACAGAAATTAAATGAGCTACAATTTCCATTTTGCTCTGTTCTAGAAGCTTAGACAATTTTAATCGATGAAATGTGCTTTGCAAAGGTTTTTGAGATAAAAGGGTGAAAAGTTAATTTCTGGGCTCATGCTAAGACTTTCTTTACAATACTTTTCAATTATTTGTACAAAATATGTGAATTAACAAGACTGACATTACACAGAGTAAGCCTTCTATACTTATGTTACAGTTCAGCCCCCAAATTATATAGCCCAGATACAGATTGCTCACCATGAGAACTAGACTGATTAGTATTTGTTCTAGTCTGACAGATAATTCCCTCTACTTGATCTGATACTTCTATTTCCTTTTTGTATATTGCAAAATTTTTGTTTTATTTTGAAACATTAAAATTGAGTATCATTAGATTATAAGCTCTTGGGATACTAAAAATGCATGCAGTACACAAAGCAATGCATTCACTTCCAAATCATATATTGTTTTCCTTAAGATTTAAGTTAGTGTTCTCTCTCCCTTTCCTTATTGATATGCAGAAAAGCATATCAAAATGAAAAGCAGCTTCATTTTAAACTCAGTATGGGTGTTCTAATGATTGGCACACATATGCCCAATACTCCGTATTATGAACGAGAATAATTTAAGGGTGCAAGTTTTTTCCTACATGTGGTAAAATGGGCATAATCTGCCTCTGGATGTTCTCTTCCTGCCTACTTTCTAGGCATACAAACTGCACTATGCTGATCAGCTGAGCCTGAAAAAATGCTGAGGAAAATAAAACCAGATTAAATTTATCATATACACTGTATCACATATACACATATACACCCCCAGAGATAGGATTATAATCTAGTAGGAAGCAACGGGTTGGAGTGAGAAGAAAGGATAAAATGGCTTCCAGGCAAAACTGGACTTAAGCAGCCTTAGTTGCTCAAGATTCCTGGATTATTCAAGATCACCAAAGAGAAGATGACACAGAAATCATTATGCTGGGAAGAGAAAAGTGCAGCAAGGGGTTTTTCTGTCTGGTAGATGCCTGAAAGGAGAAGATTAGAAGACACCAAGCAGACTAAGATAGTGCTGAATTATGAAAGGTTGCCAGTTGAGTTTTAATTAAAGGCATTCATTAACTTTTTGGGGAAATTAGCAGCAATTACCTTTCAGGGTAGGCACAGTAAAAATGACATGTAACTGGCAGACAGTGAGTTAATCTCAGAATGGTAAAGCAATTAGATAATAAAACAATACATTATATAGTTTTGAAGGCAGAAAAAAAGAGGGTTTAAGTTATGTTTAAATGTATTAATAGAGATATCTAATTATCTGAGTCTATTTGGTCGAGAATCCAATATCCTTTTATCCTTGATTATGCTATGAATAAAGACCCTATGTGTTGTCTTTTCTCTTGTCTAAGAATTCCTTAAACCATACTTAAGTTTGGAGTAATAACATCCAAGAGAAAGCTTTTTGAGAGCCACATTCTGAATTTTCAGGGAAAATGTGATCCACAACACTGCATACATAATTTGTTTATAATGTTGGGGATTTTTTAAAAAAGGAATTGTACTCAAAAGGGAAACACTGGACATAATAAAACTGTGAGTAGACCCTGTTTGAGACTCTCATCAGGGCTATTTTTTGAAGTATTATAATTCTTTCAGAATCAGATATGTACAAGCCTCATGAAGTCTGTTTTGAGATATAGAAAATCACTTCTATGTCCAGATTTTATATAAACCCTGCAAATCATATAAAACATATGTAAAAAAGGGTTCCTAAATTGTGATTCTCACCCCATGGAAGCAGTAAGACCCACTAAGAAATTCTTTAATGAGCTGTTCATCTGTCAGTTTGGAGATGTGTGTTGTTCCAACTGTTAAGAGCTGGGAGGTTCCAACAGCAACCGGCTTGTGGAAGGAGGAAAATTTTTCTTCTTTTGCTGAATTGATTTCTTCCTGCAAATTAAAAATTACTAAGATTTAAAGATAACTGATGTTTCCTTACCACATACATTAAGATTAATGCCAGTGGAGCCTTAGTCAGCATCCTCAGTCTTTACCAAAAAATACCCACATTTTGCACTCAAATTATAGTCTTAAATACATACAATATTAATTTCAAGGACCAAATTACAATATATAAATGCAAGGAAAAAGCCCAAGACATGAAATGTTCTATAACTGGATGTTTTTTTTTTTTAAATTTAATGTTCTCCAGCTATGTTTGATTACAATTCTGTTATATCCGGGCAACAAAATCATGGCTGCTCTAATGTAATGATAATAATATGTCAATCTCACAATCTTCTTTGCTTCTACATACTAACAATGCATACAAACAGAAAAAATAACTTTGGTTTTGACTGAGAGGTATGTAAGAGCAAGCATAACGTAATATAGCTACAAAAAAGCCTTCTCCCTCTTGACAATATTAGGTCATCCACTGATGTTAAAGACAGGAAGATTTCAGAACTGACTTTAAAGGATTATTTATGAGGCTCAATGGCTGCTAATTAATAGTATGTGTGCAAAGATATGGTTTATTCCCTTCAGGTTAATTACTATACTTTTCTTGATTATTTTTATATTTTGATTTTGTTGTTATTTGCCACCCAAGGTCATCTGGAATTGAACAGCCTTCTAAACATTTTCTGATTTTTTAAAAAATAGTATTTACATAGATGGTAACAAAAAAGCCAGATATGATAGAAGGTGGTTGCAATTTATGCCTCAAACATGACATCAGTGCCCACGCTTCCAGTTTCCAACCTCTTTGGCTCTTCTAAATGGCATCTTCATCATTTCTTGCTGTTGTTCTAGATGTTCCAATTTATGGGGTTTAAGTGGTGATCCTGGCATTGACTGGCAAAATATGTCATTCACGGGGGAAGCTCTGAATCTGCCCAAAGAACAAGAAGTTTATGCTGAGCTTCTTAATAATCACATTATGCAATGTAA
This sequence comes from Laticauda colubrina, assembly GCA_015471245.1. Taxonomy (NCBI): domain Eukaryota; kingdom Metazoa; phylum Chordata; class Lepidosauria; order Squamata; family Elapidae; genus Laticauda; species Laticauda colubrina. Next base: position 59,674,245 of record BLBF01000018.1, on the reverse strand, counting down.
TACGTATTCAGATAAAGTAGAAAGAAGATGCATCTAAATCCATCCAGAGTATTTTGTGTTAAGGTGGTATTTTAGTATAATGCTACAGGTACCTCAGCTTTCTATTGCAATGTATGAAATGGTATACATTGGTGATCTGCAAATCATAGGAAAATATCACATAGGAATCACACGTTTTAAATCATAGCCTGGGAATGCAATATTAGAAAAGTTAAAATGTATTTATTCATCCTGTTTGTCTGATTGAGTCCACTTACTTCTCTCTAGCTATGCCTGTAAAAGTGACATAAGCATTCTTGGAAATAAGAAATACAAACACTAGTAGTAGAAAAATAGTATACCATGGATAAGTGATCTCCTTATTTTATAGGGGGGGGGGAGGACAGAATTTGCATCGAGTACTTAATTTTGTAAGAGTAAAGTAAACCTCAGCTAAAGCAATAATCTGGAAACACTATGAAGAGCTGTGATAAGACTTAAAAAAATAGTTATAGTACATTTCACTTTAATTTTAGCCCACAATGATAGCTGTTATCTCAATTCCTCACCTATATTTAGGATGGCTGCATAACAAAGGAGTCAAAATAACCACTTCATATTCACAAGTAGTGACTTCAGCCACAGAAAGTATCTCGTGCTTTGCTTCTGGGTGGCAGACGTACATCACTGTGCTTGATCTGGGAAGGTTTTGTCTCAGGCTACAAGGTGTGCCATTTCCCATTCCTATTGGAAAATATGGAGTCATCTGCCCTTCTATATTTTTTGTTGGAATCTAGCTTGTAAAATATAGAGAAATATAAACATTGTTTTGGAAAGTGATACAGTCTTTCACCATACAGAAAATCAAATGGTCAGAATGTGATTAAAAAGTACCAAGAAATTTATGTATTTCTTAATAATTTTTTTGACATTGTCTTGTGTAGTAAGGCTCCCATCTTGTTGGTGCTTGGAGAAGTACAAAGACCTCGCCATTCTTCCAGGCCTTGGGCTAGGCTGGCTGGAACCCCTTTGCTGCATGCGGTAGGATATTTTATGGTGTCTGCTGGGTTTACTATTTTATTCTTTCTTTTCCTTCTGGTCTAGTTTGATTTTGTTGTTTGTTTCTCCTTATTACACTGGTTTTAATAATATCTAGTATACTGTGAGCTGCCAAAAGTTATTTGGACTTGGATGGCATCAAATTGAATAAATAACACCACATTTGTCAGTGTTATCTTGTGTCTTACACAACAAAAAAAGCAAGCATGCATTAACCACTATGAAAAATGGAATTATAGAAATTTAAGAGCAGATATGAATTACTAAGAAAAGCTGGTTATGGGATAAGTGAAATTCCAGATTTCTCATTTACCTCCTTTGCAGTATCTTTTTCAATTTCCTTTTCTTCTTGATCTGAAAAATATTGAGAAAAAAAACCTCGACTTACCGCCAGTAACCAATACCTGTGTTTTCATTTCTCTGTATCAGAAAACTAAACCTTTTGAAATAAACATTTTCTTTTAGTACAATTCTAACGTTTGACTGAGTGTAAGTCAGTATGAAATAAGATGATATAGCTATTCAAAAATAAATTATTAGTTATAGGTTTGAGGATCATGATTTGATTCAATAATTATGAAAAAGAGCAAATGAATGAATGGGCATTTACAGAAAACATTAAAACACAAAGAAGTACCTTAGGTTTATTTTCCATCTGTGAGCTTAGCTGAGGGGAATATAGAATTCATTTATTATGTTATTTATACTTATTTATATCCTGCCTTTATTATTTTCACAAAAAACTCAAGGTGGTGAACATATCCAACCTGTTCTCTTCCTATTTTCCCTAAAACCACCACTCTGTGAAAAAGAAAAGGACTGACTCAAGGTCACCAATCTGTCTTTCAGGCTAAGGCGGCACTTCAACTCATGATCTTTTGTTTTCTAGTCTGGTGCTTTAACCACCAGACTAAATTGGCTCTCATATATATTACATATTATATGTAACATAATACAAAATAAATATAATTAGCACATTTCACTTAGTTTTGGTTTCTCTAAAATTTTAAATTTTTAATTTGTATGGTTTTAATACTTTAATATAATTATTTTTCTATTAGTTTTTATAATCTGTTAAGATGCCCAGAGTTACCCGATACGGGAGAAACTATGTCCCTGTATGGCTTAACAGCTGTCATACTAGTAAATTAGATTCAACGACACCATAAGGATTATAAACGGATGTATTAAAACCACTCCAATTTGCTAGCTTCCCGTTCAGAGCCATGTAGCATCGGCAACTTTACAAAAGCAAGATGTACTTAGTGAGAAAATACAGAAAAATTATGAGCATCTCATTCCTACCATTGTATGCCAAGCTTCCTCATTAATCAACAGGAAGACTCAAATCCAGGAACCCCCCACTGGCACTTGTACAACACCTGCCCAACAACTTTAACATCAATTATCAATGAAAACCAAATGGGTCATTGAATGCCCAGTTATAGGAAGATATAAATGACCCACAAAAAAGGTGCCATGTGAGGACAATCCTGAATAGGATTCACACCTCACATGGTGATTGCTTGGACTCTATATAAATGGGGCATAGAACCCTCCCCTTGGTATGATTGCGGGGTCCCATTTCAAGCTGTAGATTACATCGTGACTGGTTGTAAGCTGAGGGCATATATTAATCCAGTATCCAATTTTTTAAATATAAACAATGCTGTACTTCAATGGTTAAACAGCCTAGACATTGATATTTGAACATAGATCTTTTTGCTATTTATGCTTTATTGGGCTCTATTATTCTAGTTCTAATGTCAATTTATATTGCTAGTCCATGTATGATATGCCATACGCTAACTAGTTCCTCATGCTATCATGTAATTAACTAATTCTTTCTAAGCAAAGAATCAAGCAGCAAGATAACTTCAGTATACAGACAGTCCTCTCTTATCAACCATTCAAAGTTACAATGGATTTTCCCAGAGCTTCTTAAGATCCATTTTCAAAATGCCAATGCCAACCTCTGTGTAATCATGGGATCACATTTTGGATACTTGGGAACTGGCTTGCATTTATGACCTTTTGCAGCATTCTGCAATCATGTGACAGTGATTTTTGATATTTTTTGTCAGTTTCCAGTGTTTATTTCCAGTTTCTGGCAAAAAAACACCCACTCGAAAAATGGATTCACTTAACGACCACAGTGTTTAACAACCATGGTGTTTACTTAATGATCACCAAAAATGTTGTAAAATCAGATTCAGTTATGTAGTGACCACTTTAGAACTACATGATTAACTGGACTTCTGGTTCTTCAGCGACAGACCAAAACCGCGTCTCTGCGCGGTTTTGATCTGTGCTCGCTGCTGAAGTGCCCCAAGCCGGCTGGTTTCGGGGCTAAGCCACCTCGTAGAGGTGGTGAAGAAGGGGGAGACTGCCTGTAGGGCTGAGGAGAGCTGCATCTCTCCTCCCCAGCTGGTCATTACTCCCTTTCCTGAAGACGGTTGTAGCAGTGGTCAGAAATGGCCACCACAAAAGAAGAACTCGACTGGAAAAGAATGTGCAGGAGGAAGTTAAGAAGAGAAAGTTTTGGATGACCGGTTCAAACAGCAAAAGCTGTTTAAATAAGGTACCCTGGAATTGAAACTATTAAAAAAAAATAACATTGTTCCCTAAGAAGATTGCTAAACTGTGAAGGAGAGAGAAAAGGGAAAGGATTTGGGTTTTTTTTCCTCCTCTTCCTATACTGACAGCTAAGAGAAGCAAGAAATTTGAAAAAAATCCACTTTGACATTTAATAGGCATTTAATGCTGAAAATAAAAAGTCAAAGGGATAATAAAGATTTCTGGATAATTAAAAGTTTTTGAAAACAGGAAAGGAGAGAAAAAAGAATAAAAGGGCAGGATCTGGAAGGGAGGAGACTGCCTGGAATTAAAAAGAACTTAGAGCAAAATCTCAATAAGACTTCCAAAAGATACATCTTAACTGAAACATCGCAGCAAAATAGTAAAACCCCAGGAAGAGAAAGTGAAAAAAGAAATAAGAAGAAACATTTGGATTACTTGGTGATTACTTGGTGATCTCTGGATTCTTGGTTATTGTTTTGAATGACTAAAATCAATTGGGTGGTTGTTTAAAATGGCTCCACTTTTAGAAGAACTGAAAATAGAACTTAAAAAGTACAAAGAAGATACACAAGAAGGGAGAGGTTCTTTTGGCTTCATATTTCAGTTCTTAGAAATGGAGATTTGGAATTATGAGAAACAACAAGAAATGCCTGCAGAACAAGAAGATTGTGACAAAGAAGAAGCCATCTTTAATGAACAAGTAATCTTAGGTGGGGGAAAAAAAGGAAAGGGGGGAAAGAGAATGGAAAGTTTAAGATTGGGAAAAACAACCCCCCAAAAAGAATAGAGTGAAAAATAAGTATAAAATCAGAAAGCAACAGAAGAGGGAAATGCAGAAGAGAGAATTAGAAGTAGAGAGACAAGGGAGTAAAAAGGGGAGGGAGAAGAAGAGAGGGAAGAAAGAAAGGAAAATAAGTTATAAAGGACAGAAACAAAATATGGAGAAACAGGGTCTATTTAGAGATTATTGGTGAAAATCTAATGAAAAAAGGGATTCTGCAAAGGTACATAAGATAGTATTGTTATATTAGAAATATAAATAATTTCAGAAAATATGAAACAATGTATGATTAAAATGTTTGATGAAATAGTTATCGTAACTTAATGGAATGCTTGTCAATAAATAAATGGAACAAAATGAATATTTAATGATTTACAAAACATATGTGAAGAGAAATAAGGGAAAAATTAATTATGAAGATTATATGTGTCTTTAAGGAAGTATGATATTTAATTGAAATGTTAAAGATGTTAAGACTTTAATGATTATTAATTATAGAACTGAATTGGAATGGAATGAGGGTTTTTAATTTGATATTTATAATCCTTTTTTAAAAAAACAATATAGTGTGTATTATAAGAATGTACCAAGCAGAATTCAATTGGAAGTTATGTATTATGTATTATATTGAAGGTCATAACCTTAAGGTATATATTGAAGTTTAAATAAGAGTTGAATGGATATAATTAAGATACAAAGGTGTCATACTCCAATTAGTAACTGTAGGAGAAAATTTGTTTAATGATAAAAGATAATATGAAATTGAAACAGAATAGACAAAAGTATAAATATAATGATTTGAATTGAGATGAGATAATCAAAATAAAATTGAGAAAATTAAAAGAGGAGAAAAACTATATAGAAAATGTAGAATAGTATAAGATATGGAATAGAACACAAAAATGAGCATGAAATTGAGTTTGTGTCTGTATAAAAGAAGTTCAACCCGGGATCATGCTATTTTCAAAAAATATGTTTTACTTGTATTTTGTGTGTGAAAACCCAAATAAAACTTAATTAAAAAAAAAAAGAACTACATAATTTACTACTGTAATTCCAGGCTCAGTAATAGTTGTAAATTGAGGTCTATCTGTATGGTAAAATGAAAAAAATAAGTAATCAATGAAGTTTAACTTCTACTGGAATCACATTTTCACTGAGAATTAGAGAAGGTGTATTTTCTATGTAGTTTAAGCCTTACCCGTACTATTTTCTTTCATGAATGAGTCATAATGGCTATTTATGAGATTTGTTTGCTGTGCATCTCTTGCAGCAACTGTGGGTGGCTTACAACAATAAAAGCCAGTAAAACCCTTACGAATAAATAGTTCTAATAATAATGAAGATTACAATTAAAAAGATACGGAGGAAGAAACCAGGGTATACGTGGAGAGGTGGGGTTTTCATTTAATCCGTGAACCACCTCCAGCGTGATACACCTTTGTTGAGGCCCCAATCAACTTGCAGAGCTAGGTCTTCGAACCCTAGCAGAAGGTCAGGAGGGTGGAAGCAGATCTCACCTGGGGGAGGGGAAAATTGTTCCAAAGGACCGTCACCATGGCAGAAAAGGCTCTTCTGGACCCTGCCAGCTGAAGTTCCTTGACAGAAACATGCCCCTTCTGCTGGCATAAGTCGGGCAGCCCTATCCCACTGGGGTGAGATGGTTCTTCAGTTAGCTTACATGGCTTTAAAGGTGATAACCAACACCTTGAATTGCATGCAGAAGCAAACCAGCAGCCAGTGCAGCTCGTGGAATAACAGTGTAACATGGGCCACTCTTCTTATTTTATTCATTAGCACTTAAAAACAAAGTAACCCACCTGGTTCTAGTGGTGGGCTCTTTCTCAGCGTATTTCCAAGATAATATTCTTGAATATTTATTTTCTATAAACAAGAAAGACATTTTCATAACCATCACTTCTCCTCCAATAATTTAATATTTGTAAAAGCAATAATTTAGAAGGACCCGAAGTTTAGTACAAATGTTTAATGTTTTTTTTAATATATTTGAGAGTGAAATGATACATACCTGCCCAGTTTCTTTCTCTTCATGATACTGACGAATGTGTTTACCATGACAAACTTCATAAGTCCAGTATGATTCGATCTAAAAATATATTTCATGAACTGACACATATTTCTGATTTTAGCACTTTAAAAGGCATTGTTGACAAATAATGCCAGAGTAATTATCAAGAAAGTAAAATCATTCCAAATGTATGTTGGAAATAGGAAAAACATAAAGGGATGTTATATCATGCTTGATGGACACGTAAAAGCTAAATAATGTTAGATTCAAATACACATGGGAATACAGAGGATTTTAAAGAATAATATTCAATTACAGCTAGAAGTTTTTGTTTCAAGGTTTATGAATACATCTAGAAAAGTCATGGAAGATTATTTTAATATATTACTATGGTGAGAATATTATATGCACCAAGAGGGAAAGATTCTACACTACCCACCATGGAGGAATGGTTGGTGAAATTGTCAGAGCTTGCTAAGATGGCCAATTTGACTTCTTTGATTAGGGAAAGGCCATTATTAACATTCATAAATGCCTGGAAACCTTCTATGGACTTTTTCCATCAAAAAGAAAATGACTTAGCATATTGATGATTACAAATGATAGGTTATAGAAAGAGTGGAATTATGATGTAATCTTAGATTTGATTATGATTATATATATAACTGCCAAGAGGAAGATTGGAAGCCATTTTTTATATTTCTTTTCATATTTCCTGATCTTCTATTTTCTCTTTTTTCTATTTCCTTTTTTTGTCTCTTTTTTCTTTCTTTTCTCTTCTCTTTCACATTTACTTTACCTTTTTCTCTGAGCATTTTTCTTAATATATATGTACATTTAAAAAATAAAGGCTATTCTAAAAAAATCATAGGAAAGTAATACAATTTTTATGTAGCATATCAAATGTGTAAGAGTTTAGATCAATTTATTCGGGATTTAAAACTACTTATCTCAAACCAAAGTAAACATACTCTGTAAGAGCAACTACTTTGCTTGAACAGAGGGTCCAACAGTTCAGCTGGGCTTGGCCCTTTATAATCCTTTTCCTCCTCCTAAAATAAAAATAATTGTATAGTATTATCTTAAATGAATTCAGAATATTAGCAAATTTATTAATTGTATATCTACTGCATAATTTATTTTATTACATTTCAAAAAATCTACAGAAAGAACAAATTACTAGAAAATAAATCAATAATTTATAAACCCAAGGCCCAAACCAGCTTTCATATTTATCAGACAGTTAATACTTCTGTTATTCATGCAACACAATACCATAGACTTTTTCAAAAACTGAACAGGATTCAATTTGAATTTCTTCAATTCAAATTGAAGAAATTGAACATGATCTAAAGAATCATTAAACTATCTAAAGAATTTATGAATATCTTTTCCATATATATACCAGCCATACCTTCCTGAATTGAACTGCTTTTGAATTTTGCAGGATAGTTTTTACAGCATATATTTTTACTGCTAATACATGCCTTTTGTGACCATGTTGTGACCTATAAAGGCTCACCCTTTAAAGAACTACCTATAAAACAATATTATTTCCTAATATAAAAAAATCAATTAACAGCTAGATAAAATTTTCAACATAATATTGCTTACTTGTCCAAGGATTTTAATATCTCAGCCTATTGTAAATAAAAACATCGTAATAACAGATATAACATATTCTATTGAAATAATATATTGAGCCAATTTTATAACAAGATTGCTTAATAACACAAATTAAACCATTCTCCAAAAGAATCTGGAATATAGATGGCTCTTAAAAGATACATTCTTTCAATGCTATACTCAAACTCAACAAGTTAAAATGCATTTTATGGTGCATGTTTCATTTTTAACACAAGTATCTTTTGCCAATTATCAACTAAAATATTCCTATGTCAAGTTACATACTTGGCATGTTAACAATTCACAGCAATTAAGGAACCATATTCTTGTATTGGATTTAATTCCTTCTGTGCATTTTAAATATTTTATACAACACTTATTGTTAGTTTTTATAATTGGTTCTAGAATAACTTGCCTCATCTCCGTTCGCTAATACTGGAAGAATGCACTTGTATTTTTCTTTATCTGCTGTTGTCATAATGATGTAATAATCTTCTTTGTATAGAACTCCAGCAGTAGGCTTAAGGGGAAGAAACACAGAAACAAACATTTCCAAAAAGCAAGCAAACCTTTGTTAGATAAAAATGGACTTGTTTATGAACTTGCTATATACAGTATTTGGGTTAGAGCTACAGAAAAGGTCACTGTTAAATAAGCCATTTGATTAAGATGTAAGCAGTGTCATGTTTACAGATGAAATTTTAAAGCAGCCTCCTTTCTTCCTCATGCCTCGAGAAGTTAAAAGAACATTTGTTCTTTTAACAAATATTCATAAATATCATAAACGTTACAACTTTTGCAAAAAAACTATTTCCACAGAGAAAATTAGGGTTATGTTTTACTAATTTACAGCCTATTCACATAAATTGTACACTGTATTTGTTTGCTTGCCCTGTATTCTTTGCTAAATTGTTTTCTCCATCGCCTTGTTTCTATGAGTACAACATGCCCTTTAGCAATTTAGCACTGTAACGAAGTAGAATCCATGAAGATAAATCTTTATAGATCTTGAAAGATAACATTTTTAGAAATACATAATTCAGTGACACTTATCTCACCAATTATGTAATTCTGCTCTAAAATAATATTTGCTCATAAACCCCCAAAAGATGGTCATATCCATCTTATTCTGGACCGGTGGCGTGGTGGTGCAGTGGTTAGAATGCAGTACTGCAGGCTACTTCTGCTAACTGCCGGCTGCCAGCAGTTCGAGTCTCACTGGTTCAAGATTGACTTAGCCTTCCATCCTTCTGAGGTCGGTAAAATGAGGACCCAGATTGTTGGGGGCAATATGCTGACTCTGGAAACCACTTAGAGAGGACTGTAAAGCACTGTGAAGTGGTATATAAATCTAAGTGCTATTGCTATTCTCCATGGTTAAAAAGACTCCTTATTTAAACAATATTCATAGTCTCAAACAATGTTTCTTCTGCTTATTATGTTCAACCATCATCAATAAACAAGCAATAAAAAATATGCTGCAATTAGCATTTGATAAAAAGCCTTGAAGACTTTGAAAGGATTATCTATGACACCATATGGCAGTAAAAGTTATTCTATGTGGTTGCTAAGAGTTGGCAACTTGATGGCATGTAATCAATCAAAATATGTTTATCAACCTTAATAATAGCTGGGGAATTTTGGGAATTGAAGTTTACATTTCTTAAAGTTGTTGAGGTTGAGAAACACTGGTGTAAAACCTTCCCCAAACTGCATAACCTCTACATCAGTGGTGGCTAACCTTTTTGACACTAAGTGCCAAAATAGGAGCGCGCACATGCGCATGCCAAAAACCAGAAGAGCAGCTCGACATGTGCACACCACCTGCTCTTCCAGTTTCTAATGCACATGCACATGTGAAGACCAGATGGCTGGCACGCACATGTACTCCGGGAGATGCTCTTCTGGTTTCTGGTGCTCCCGTGCGTGTGAAGACCACCTATGCATACCGGAATGCAGAAGAGCAATGGGGCGATGGCTGGCCTGCCTGGAGAGATAGCTCTCTGCGTGCCACTTCCAGCACACATGGCATAGGTTCGCCATCACAGCTCTAGGTGTATTGCCCGCTAGTGGAGAATTGTGAAAATTGTTCAACATGCCTGGGAAAGATCCAGATTCAGTAAGTCTAAAGTAAATGGCTAAGAGGAAATATTGAACTTTAGCTTGAAATGACCTTTTGAGATAGTTTTCATTTACCAAATTAGCCTTATTTCCTTAATGACTTACATTTTTTTTCCTAATCTATCTCTGATAATCACAGGGTTGTTGTACTGAGGACAACTAGAATTGAATTTTTAAAAATGGTACAACTTTTGGCAGGATAACAGCAACTTCAAAGGTAAAGGACAACCCTGCTGGATCATATAACTCATCAAATTTCATTCAGTAGGATGTCCAATACTGAGTGTCCATGACTCTGAGGGATCCTTGGTGTTCTCTGGGCTTGTTTTCTTGCACTAATCTGTCTAATCTATACTAATATTGATGATGTTACCTAGTTGGAGGAATGAGACATCTGCCAAGTAAACAAACTTAGAAAGCACCTAGGACCCCTCATTTCAACCCCGAGCTACAAATATTCTTTTATAGATGACTGTGAGTGACTCTTGGTACAACAAGACAAGCTCACATTCAGTGTGAGAAAACGCCTTGGAGCACAAAGGCTCTATTAGGTACATGAACTGACAACCACCCGCAGATCTATCATCGTTTCTTTAAAAAAAGAGGAAAGACAACATCTATTCAAAGCAGCTGACGATGTCTCCTTGAATGGTGACGAAGTGTTTGCAACCAAATTGCCAAACCAACAGCCCAGAGGAAAGACAACCATGTTGGCAAAACGCAGATGATCGCTGAGTAATAGCCTACAACCAGCCACTGTTACCAAGTAGAATAGAATGCAATAACAGAGTCGGAAGGGACCTTGGAGGTATTCTAGTCCCAACCCCTGCTTAAGCAGGAAACCCTATACCACTTCAGACAAATGGTTATCCAATCTCTTCTTAAAAACGTCCAGTGTTGGAGCATTCACAACAAATTGTTCCACTGATTAATTGTTCTGTCAGGAAATTTCTCCTTAGTTCTAAGTTGCTTCTAAGTAGCTAGCAACGTTTTGGATTTTCAGGTTAAAAAAAAAAAAAAGCAAAAGCCCACAACTACCCACTCAGATGTAGCAAAGTACGGCTACAGTCCAAGGCAGAGGTCTCCAAACTTGGCAACTGTAAGACTTGTGGACTTCAACCATAATATATGTAACACTGATGATGTAAAGCTATTCAATACCACCGACAATACTGCAAAAAAAAATATTGGCAAAAAAATATCAGAAAATAAAATACAAGCTGAATAGTCAAGACCTTGTTGATGACCCAAACTTTGTCAAGGACCATGGAGTACTCATCTCTCATGATCTAAGCACTAGAGCCCACTGTAACTACATAGCCAAAAAGGCATCATAGCCTTTTCTCTGGTAATATCACACAACTAACTAGAGCATACAAAACATTTGCCAGACCAATGCTTGGATACAGCTCATCAGTCTGGAACCCGCATTACGTATCTGATATTAACACAGTTGAGAAAGTCCAGAAATATTTCACAAGAAGAGTTCCCCACTTTTCTACTCGTTGTAGAATACCTTATGCCACCAGACTTGAAATTCTAGACCTAGAAAACCTACAACTATGCTGCCTTCGGTCTGATCTTAGTATATAAAATCATACATAGCAATGTCCTACCTGTCAACGAATACTTCAGCTTCAACCATAACAATACAAGAGCAAACAACAGATACAAACTCAAGGTTAACTGCACCAAACTTGATTGCAGGGAATACGACTTCAGCAACAGAGTGGTCAATGTCTGGAATTACTCTACCTGACTCTGTGATTTCTTCCCAAACCCCCCAAAACTTTAACCTTAGACTGTCCACTATTGACCTCACCCCCTTCCTTAAGAGGTCTGTAGGGTGCGTGCAGAAGCGCACCAACGTGCCTACCGTCCCTGTCCTATTGTTTCTTTTTTTCTTATATGTGTCCATTTCATGTATTCATAACTATGTTTTTACTTATACCTGTTATCTGATAATCGCTTGACAAAATAAAATATAAGCAAATAAAAAAAATACTGGTTCCCTCTTCCCTCCCCTCTTCCCACTTTCTCTTCCCGGAGGTTCCTCTATTTCTCCTGGGTCTCCGGCCAGAAAGCCACCCACCAGGATGAATTCTCTGCCCGGCCAGTTTACTCGGAAAGGCACGTCGTCGCTAAACTGCGGGAGGGACCGGCTGCCCCCGCCCGCCGCCGCCTTCGCTTTCAGGAGCCCCCACAGCAAGAGGCGCACCAGCACAGCCACCCTGCGGGGCCCCGGCTTTCTCCGCTTCATTCTCAGCGGCGTGAGTCCCTCCGAGACGGCCGGCAGCTACCAACCATCACCCGCCCAAAGAAGCCGGCCACGTCTACTTCCGGAGGAGGAAAGCACGTGGTTTTTTTTTTCCTCGCTCCACTGAAATCCTAGAGTTACCGGAAGTGGACAGTTTCCGCTGCCCTCGGGTTTATTTGTTTGTTGTTGTTTCGGTTGCCCCACGGGGATTAAAATTAATAAGAGCAGCCTTCGCAAGCCTGATATTGTCCAAATACACGGATCCCCAAAATCTAACACCTCAACTGATTATTTTTCTGCTGCTCAGCCCACTTCGTGTCACACGCAAGCGTGGCCTTCAGAGATACGTTTTTCTCCCGCTTGAAACACCCCGTTTTTCATAGAGTCCAGCTCTTTCTGGATAAGATCACACCGGACTGCTCCCATATAAATCCTTGACCAACAATACCTTGGCAACAAACGTTTATATAGGCTACGCAAGATTAGTTGGGGAGTCGAGTAATCATCTCGGAAGCTTAAAGCAGGCACAGGTTGCGTGTGATTCTATCTTTGGGGCGCTCTATCAATTTTCCTCCCGCGGGGTCAACATCCGGCCTCTGGTCAACATCCGGGACAGCCGGAGCGCGTTGCCTGAGGAGACGAAAGGAAGGTAAGATGCTGGAGAGGTTGGGAGTGCCTTCCTGCTCTCCGGACCGTTTTTTTTTTTGTTTTGTTCCGGCTGATCTGATGGAAACTGTCGCTCCCTTTTTTAAAAATGTCTTTTGAGAACTAAAGACCGAGAAATCCGTGGTTGCGAGGAGCTGGAGTGCTTCCCATGGTGGGAAGTGGAATCGTAATTATGTTCTAATTATATTTGTTATCTAATACATGCTTGACAAATATAAATAAATAAATAAAATAAAGGTACTTTACTCGAAGCGTCCGTTCTTGCAGCATTGCAGCAAGAGAGAATGGGTTAAAAGATACATTGTCAGCAGTTGACCAAAATGTAGCTCAGAGGTTAAGCTGGTTCGCTGTGTGTGGGGTGTGTATGTGTGTGTGAATCATGTATCTATATGGCAGACCCCTACCCGAAATCTCAAAAAAGAATTGTAGACCTTTATTATTTTACTATAACAGGCTGCTTCAATCATACTTTCTTTTCAGCGGTTTATGTTCCTGATTTGGTATAACGAGATTATAATAACAAAAATTGCCCATACAGGTAGTCCTTGGCTACAACAATTCATTTAGTGGCCATTCAAAGTTACAGGGGCCCTGAAAAAAGTGACTGAGTGACCCTTTGTCACACTTGTGACCATTGCAGCATCCCCGTGGTCGCGTAATCCAAATTCAGACACTTCTCAACTGACTTATATTTATGACGGTTGTGTCTCAGAGTCATGTGATCACTTCGTGACCTTCTGACAAGCAAAGTCAACAGGGAAACCAGTTTCATTTAACAACTATTTTTCTAACTCAGCAATTGCAGTGATTCACAAGCAGCAAGAAAGGTCGGAAAATGGGGCAAAATTCACTTAACAAACATTTCATTTTGGAAAAGAAATTTTGGGCTCAACTGTGGCCATAAGTCAAGGACTACCTGTACCTTGAACTGCCAAGAGTAAATAAATAAGATCCAGAGCAAAGCCTAATCCTACCTAAAAAAGGACTTGATTCATCCCCAGATCAATCCTGATACAATGTTTTTGACGGTTGAAGTTAAACAGTAGATTTCAGGGAGGCTTAGTAAGCAGACAAAGAAATACAGGTAGTCCTGGACTTAATGACCACAACTGAGCCCAACTTTTATGTTGCTAAGTGAGACATGTTAAGTGAATTTTTCCCCATTACATAACCTTTTTCTTGCCACAGTTGTTAAATTAGTGACATGGTTGTTAAGTGTGTTAATGGCTTTCCATTGACTTTACTTGTCAGAAGATTGCAAAAGGGGATCATGTAAACAAGTGTCTGAATTTTGATCAGGTGACCCCAGGGATGCTGCAAAGGTTGTAGGCATGAAATATGGTCATAAGTCACTTTTTTCAGTGCTGTTGTAACTTTGAATGGTTTTTAAATGAACCATTCTAAAACAAGGTCTCCCTGTCGTGCAAGAATGGCAGATTTGGAGAGACTTGGCCCATAGAGTCACCAAGAGTCGGACACGACTGAATGGGTATTGCCATTTAGTATGCAGGGGCTACGTGGAGTTTTCTGTTTTGTCATGTGGAAAGATATTTTGTTAGTGCCTGTTTTATGGCTTTCTTTCCCATCAAACAATACCAGTGAAATTTAGCCATTTAATACAATGGATTATTAGGGTTGCAAAAAAAGGGGAAGGGGAGGGAATTTTAGCTCAGTAATTTGCCCTTCCTAATGAATCCCAAAAGTGTTTTTTCAAAAGGCTTTTTCAGCTTTTTGGATGAGAAGCAAAACATCTTCAAGAAAAAAACAAAGTCCAGTTACCTTTTGAAAAAGCACTTTTGGGACAACCATGATCTGGATGCCTGAGAATCTCGATAGGTGAAAATATAATAACATGAGAAAACTCTCTGTTAATTGAAACTATTACTAGGGCTGTGTCTGTCCCTGGCATTAGAAATTACTGTTAGAATATATGTATCAAAGCAGGTAATTATGTGGAGTAGAGGAGAAATGCATACTGATTTTCCATAACTTGGTACTCTCTGAATTTATAATTATTAGTCAGTACAGCTATGGAGGAGTTGCACTCCCCAGACATCTTGGAACTACCATGTTTCTCACAAAATAAGGCCGGGCCTTATTTTTTTTTGACCCCTGAAAAAACGGCTAGGCCGTCTTTTCGGAGGTGACTTAATTTCCTCCCCCACCTAGAGCGGCCCATACGCGCATACCTTGCCACGAGGTCACTTCTATCGGCCGACGAAACCTCCACGAAGGCAGAGTCCCCAGCTGCTCCAGGACGTGGCGTGGTTGCCTGTGTCCCCTCGGCTTTAGGCATTCTCTTTCGGGGAATGGAAACTCCCCAAATGCAGTCACCAGCCACTTCAATTGGCTGGTAGAAGCGGCCTCGGGGCGAGCGCACACACACACACTCCCCTTGCCGTGAGGCTGCTTCTTTCGGCAAATGAAAACTCCCTTGAAGGCAGAGTCCCCAGCCGCTTTAGGGTGAGGCATGGCTGCCCGTGTCCCCTCGCCATTAGGCATTCTCTTTCGGGCAATGGAAGCTCCCCAAATGCAGTCACCAGCCACTTCGATCAGCTGGTAGAAGCGGCCTCGCAGCAAGCACACACACACTCCCCTTGCCGCAAGGCCGCTTCTACCGGCCGATCGAAGTGGCTGGTGACTGCATTTGGGGAGTTTCCATTGCCTAAAGGCGAGGGGATACGGGCAGCCACGCCTCACCCTGAAGCAGCTGGGGACTCTGCCTTCAAGGGAGCTTTCGTCTGTCGATTGAAGTGGCCTCGTGGCGAGGGGAGTGTGCGTGTGCGCTCGCCCCGAGGCTGATTCTACCGGCCGAAGTGGCTGGTGACTGCACTTGGGGAGCTTCCATCGCCTGAAAGAGACTGCGTAAAGGCAAGGGGACACGGGTAGCCACGCCACGCCCTGAAGCGGCTGGGACTCTGCCTTCAGGGAGCTTCTATCGGGGTATTCTAGCCTAGACTCCCTGCAGGGCACTCCTAAAGGCAAGTTTTCTCCCCATCTCCCCTGTCCTTCCCCCGCCCATTTTGCTTCACCTCGTGTAGTTCTAACGAACAATGTGAGAAATGCCGGGGAAAAGCATGGTTTAAATAGGCCTAAATTTTGGGGGCGGGGCTTAATTTCACCTCACGCCTAGAAATCATGCTGGGCCTTCCTATTAGTGGAGGCTGTATTGTTGGAGAAACATGGTAATAAGGTCAAACATGGAACTAGGGCTGTTATTCCAATGACATTCCACACTAATTCTAGCATGGCATTTTATTAATCTTTTTATATAGTAAAATTAAAGAAGGAAATACATTTTCTCCTATAAACTACATAATCTCTTTCACATATTACCTGTATTTATAAGAAAAAATAGTATCATAGTAGGAACTACTGCAACTCGTATATAAAAAATATGGAATGTTGGATATTAATATTTAATTCAACAGATACTGTTCAACTAACTGGAAGTGTGCCCAGTACTGTTGCTTTTGACTTAATTGTTTATAATTGTAAGAAATATGTGAACAATGCATGCACTTTTTAAATAATTCATCAGGATTTAATTGATACATAATTTCATTGAAAAATATTGCACTTAATGATATTTAATTTGCTTTGACAGTTCTTTATCTGATATCAAATTTTTGATGGCATCTTCATACAAGCTTTATAACAATCAAGTTTGAACTACCGTAATCCTAAAATTATTGGACCATTTTGACAGACTGGTAGTTATTGATATTTCAGTGTATATTTAACAAACTAGTCCTTACTGAGAACATTGTTTTCGTTAAGTTGTAACATGGCAGATACGTTTATGTCATTTTGTAATTATATTTTTTCAATGGTGTCAAAATTGGTTTAAAGTTGAAATGAAACATTTTGTACTGGGGATGGTGATCATTTATTGAATCTCGTTAGGTGCATAAAACTATAAAATACAGTAGTTCATATTGCAATGTACTATATGAAATAGGAAAATATCATTCCTTGGAACATTTTTATGACATCAAACACAGTTGTAAAGACATCTAACAAATGCTTTTTTGGTTCTAATTAAGATTTTTTCCCAGAAATATTTCAGATGCTTTAGGAATATGTACAATTGTTCTCCATGCAACAAACTCCCCCCCACCCCCAAATTATTGTTATTGTTCAGTCGCTAAATTGATCCTTTACAACCCCATGGACTACAGCACGCCAAGTTCCCCTGTCCTCCACCATCTATTAGTTTGCTCAAATTCATGTTCATTTTGTTGATGGTACTGTCTAATCATGTCATCCTCTGCTGTCCCCTTCTCCTTTTGCCTTCAATCTTTCCCAACATCAGGGTCCAATGATGTCCTCATTAGGTGGCAAAAGTATTTGAACTTCAACTTCAGTATCTCTCCTTCCAAAGACTGATTTGATCAAATCTGATTTACAGTCCAGGGGACACTCAAGAGTCTCCTTCAACACAATTCAAAAGCATCAGTTCTTCAGCACTCAGACTTCCTTATGGTCCAACTCTCACAACCATATATTACTACTGAGAAAACTATATAGAGACCTTTATTGGCAAGGTGATGTCTCTGCTTTTTAATATGCTGCCTAGCTTTGCCACAGCTTTCCTTCCAAGGAGCAAGTCTTAGTTTCATGGCTGCAGTCACTGTCTACGGTGATGTTAGAGCCCAAGAAAATAAAATCTCACTGCTTCCATTTTTTCTCTGCCAGGAAGTGATGAAACTGGATGCCATTATCCAGGTTTTTAAATGTTGAATTTCAAACCAATTTTTGCACTATCTTTCACCCTTATCAAGAAGCTTAGTTCTTCTTTATCTTCTGCCATTAGAACAGAAATTATACCCCTGTAAATATATACAGGTAGTCCTCAAACCTGGAATTATATTTATAATTGCAGTTGTTAGTGAGCTGCCCTTGCTTAGGACCAGAAACAATTTCCCCATGGTAATTGTTAAGCGGAACACATAGTGCTGTAACGGTGGAGGACACTTAATGCAGGACTGCAATGCAGAACTTCCCCAGCTCGCACATGGCCTGTATCAGGTCTCCCCCACCTCCTGAGGCATTTCTTACAGGTTCCTGCTCCCCTGGGTTTTGTGTCTTGCCTCACTCCACTTATCTTTTCCAAAGTTCACCTTTCCAAAAGCGCCCAACCCCAATGCAACATTCAGCCTTCCTGCAAAGGCTGCTTTGTATCATTCTAGAGGCAAGCACCAATCTATGAGATTGTTGTGTGTCACATCAGCTGATTCTCTTTCTAAATGACAACTTTCAGAAATTGCCTTTCAGAAAGAGAAGCAGCAATTCACCATCATATTCACCGAAACAGAAGTTGCCTGGTACCATACCAGAAACGGGTGCCATTTTAGAAGTGGCCACAATTCTTGAAATTTAAGAATTATGGCCCCTCCCAGAATGGCACCAGTTTCCAAGATGGCACCAAGCCAGTTTTATATAGGAAGGCTGTATGATGAATCAGCTATTTTTATTTGGAAAAGGTAATCTTTGGTAGAGGCAAGGCATAGTGGGGTGTGGAACCCAGCAAGATGGGAAGGAGGCTCATGGGAAACAGTGGGGTAGATGGGAGGAAGATAGGTGAGTAGGGGCTGCTGCAGCATCCCTGATGTTGATTGTATGGGTGCCTGAATTGTGATCCCATGACCACCGGGACACTGTAGTGGGCATAAGTTTGGGTATAGTCATAAGTCCCTTTATTCAGAACCATTGTAATTTTGAATGGTCACTGAATCATCACAGGTTGAAGGATACCTGAAACTCATTTAAAATATGTAAGTGCATTTATCTTCTAGTAAAACAAGCCATCTCTGATGCTGAAACAGATTTCTAAGAGTGGTGCTGCCTTTTTAGTGTACTTCTTACTTCAAGCTTAGAAGTTACCACATTTCATCTATAATCTTTTGCATATTTATACCACAGTACTACATCTCTAGTGTTGATGGCTAGGATCCAAAATTTTTCAGAATGCCCAATAGAATTGTATATATATATATTTTTCAGAGCAGCAATCAATGGATTACAAACTGTTATTAAAATTCAACTTGTTTTTTAAAGAAAGTACTTGATATGCACATGGCCTACTTGGGAAATGAAAGTCGAATATTTCTTTGATTATATAATACAATTCACATTTACTAGTGGCTGAGCTTTGCTTAATGTAATTGAATTATAATAAAATTGAATTAAAAATCAGTGATACTTTTTATAGTAGCTAAGCCCTATTTCTATGTAGATATTTTTATAATGATGTAATAAGAATTAATCATATTTAACCTATATATGATTTTTTACTGTGATCTGGAGATACCATTTATGGTTTCAATCAGAACTCCTTTTCATTGTGTAATCTCTTGATTAACTCCTTATTAAAAGTTTACCCTTCACATTCAGACTTGGTTTTCCCACTTTGTTGACTATAGATGCCTTCAAAAACACAAACATCAGCACAGCATAACATTTGCAAGTATTTGTTAAACAGAGGAAGAGAAACACTATATGGGCTTAAACCATAATTATTGTATTACTAATGTAAAATCATATTAAGTTTCATTGTGAAAATGACAGAAACAGAACCAGTTTATGCTTTTGTTGAAAGTTTAAAAGAAAAGAACTGAAACTGTAAGATGTACATGCATAGTTGGGACGGAAATGTTTTTTGTTGTTATGAGAAAATAATCAAGTTATTGCAGCAGATAACCATTTTAGTGGAAGTTGAGAAGGTTGAGAAGTCCTGGCAATTGACTATGCAACTTACTCTTGAACTCTAAGTTCAGAATCCTTGAACTCTAAGTACAGAATCCTCTTAGTACAAAAAAGAAGTACATTTAGCTAAATCAATCAATTTTATTTACATCCAAAAGATCCAAAACCAACTTACAAACATAATCTAAATTTGACATTGAATAAAACAGTTTAGAAAGTAAAATATTTAATTTATATTGTGTTTGTAAGTTGCTTATGGGCCTTCTGGATGCCAATAAAATTGGTTGATTTGATTTAAACTAAATCAACAGCTTATGCTTACCTAGTGTAAATTTTAATTTGGGCTCTCAAATAAATACTTTGACATGGTTTCAAAATATTGTCACAGATGGCCTAGATATATGTAATAAAATCTTCAATAAATATCAAGTTCAAAGCACTATGGGAGAGAGATGCACAATTACTAGAATTTTTAAAGAGTATTTACTGGCCAGCTATAGCCATCAAAGAGGCATTCCATAGTGTTCTCTATTGAAATTCTTGTCTATGGGAGGAGTTATAATAACATTTTTATATGTCTTTAAGAGATTGGAAATAGATTGGAGCTCATATATTTTCCTTTGTTTACTGACAAGTTTATCATTGCAGTGGTTATTTCAGTGAAAAATTCTAGCAAGCATTTCCAAATTGTTAGTAGAAAATATAATTACGTTAATTATAATAAGTTATCCAGGTACAACTAGAACTATGTTAATTAATGATAATATTTAGACTTGGAAATTTACAGTGTAAATTTTCATTCAAAACCTATGTTCCAAATTATTGGGCCAATATTTTCTGAGGAAGTTTGGTTTTTAAGGGAGCTTATTCCTTATTTAGATACTTGTGAGATCTCTGCCAGTCCCTCTGTGAGGAAAAAAAGAATTACTATACAATAGTGTCAAAAATGCGCTTTTGTTTTTCAAATGCTGATCCTCTGCTTTTCAAATGGGCTGGGCTGCATAATCCATATATTTCCAATTTTTTCCAATTAGAGTGTACAAAGAAAAGGGCTGTATTCATAGTGAAAGCTTTACAAATGCATAAAAATTTATAAAAACTAAGGATTGTCACTAAAAACAAAAAAAATGAAGAAGAAATATTCTTGTACCTCAATGTGCTATTGTGTGTTTAAAAGCAAGAAGTTGTGAAAATATATTGTTAAGTATTGGTGACAACATCATTTTGGCATAGTAAAGGTTGAGCAAAGGGTTATTGTGAATTTTAATTTATAGAGCTCTAATTACTGGGATAAAGGCAAATTTGACTATCTCTGAAAATTGCCCAATGATTATGGATAGGAGTTTTGTTACATACTTATTACGCTAAATTCAAGTTGTTTCCCTGATTACAATTATTTTCAAAAAAAATGAGAGAAAGCCTTGTGATGTATCAGTATACATCTCTGACGATATCGAAACCATGAATGCAAAATGCAGTTTCCTTTCATTTGTAACTATTTGATCCTCATATCACTAAGCAAATAGTTATATAAAATTACTGAATTTGGGCAAGTTAAAAATAAGCAATATGTTTCAAACAGTTGTACAAATAATCCAGGCCCTTCATATAGATATAATTGCCATTTACAATGTAATCCTACACACATTTACTTTGTACCATGTTGGACTTAATCCTAAACAAGTGTACAAGGAATTGTTCTTTCAGTGCTGTCATCCACAAATCCCATTGGGACAATTTTTGAAGGAATATACTGACATTGATGTCAACACACATCACTCAATCCTATGCATTTCATTCTTTGTTGAAAGGGACTTTCTTTTGTGCATAGGACTGCATCCATATCTAAGTGAAGAATCTAGTTCAAAACTTTTTTTAGAAAGGAAAACAAAATCTAATAATTTAAAGTTAAAGTTTCCTTTCAACTTAAATCAGGCCTAAGTTATTCAAATTTGAGAAATGAACAGAAAAGCATTCTTAAAACTTTATGGAAATTCAAAGTTCCTTCTTAAATTTAAATATTTTAAAAAGCTCTATTGCACAAGGACAATGATGCCTCAATGAAATATGAAAACTATTTTTTTTAAAATTTTGATGGATAATTTCCAAATTATATAAACAATATAAACAGAATAAACTTAGTCTGATAGTGAAGAAACTGTTTGCAAAGCGACTGTTATACAGGTTTGTTTTGCTCCTGTTCCAGTAGTTTCTTGACTAGTTTCTCTAAAGTAAAAACATGTTCATCCACATCTTCTGGTACTAGATCCCTGAGGGAATTGCAAAGTTCAAATAGGTATTCTGTATTTCTTCCACTAGGACCAACTGCATTAAAAATTTGTTCGGCAATTTCTTCTAGGGGTGCAGGTCCGAGGTAGTTAGGGTTTTCACAGGTTCCAATATATAACAGCACATTAAAAGGTTCCACTGCAGGATCTTTGGGATAGAAGACAATAGTTGTAGTCCTATATCCACCCTTCTCTCGAAAATCAAGATAGGCTTTTACTTCAACTTCTTGTCCTATTGGCAGTTTGTATGCAACACCCCATACACAGCCCTGTAGAAGAATAAACCAGAAAGATAAAGCGTACAAAGATCAGACTCTTTCAAAGAGTTGCAGAGGTCACTTTTCCAAACCATTATTGTCAGTAATGCATACTCATAACTTATTTCATGAAAAACTAGAAAACAGAACATTAATGAGGAAACTGCAAATTCTTAAACCCATGTTTCCAATTCTTCACTGGCTCTCTTCCCTTCTCACGTTTTCTTCTAGGGTTTTACTGTGATTAAGAACTCTCTGCTCTCTGACACCTCTGTGCAGATACTTCATCTAACAAGTACTGTTAATTTAGCAAGATAGATTGATAGAGATAAGCGAAAATATTGCTAATTTCTAGTTATTTTAACTCCACTATTAGGATGACTACAGGGTAATGATTTGAAATAACTAGTTAGCAATGATTGGAGTTTGTTTTGCAATACAAATGCTGGGAAAAGAAAGAGAAAAAAACCCAAGCTAAACTATTCTTTGCTTTTAGAGGAAGCTGTCTGCTAACATAATAGGATCTAACTGCACAGCAATATGAAAAAACTTACCAGAAAAATACAGAAGAATTCACAGTGACAGACACTGTGTTTCATTTTGCTGATCTTGTCAAGTACAAAAGGTTATTGCTGCCATTACTCTGATCTAAATTCGGCAGCATTACAGGACAACTAGTGGTGTTCAAACCTCGTTTTCATGTCATTCATATTTATTCTCAAGAAAATATAAATATGAGGGAGTATCACTGATGCTACTTAGAAAAGATATACCCAGTTGTGGCTTCAGGCCTATATGCAATGATCATATTCCTCCAAATATTGTCTCCAACTATATTTTTATGAGAAACTGCTCAGAGCGTCATAAGTAAATGGTACATATTTTAATGTAATATATATTATATCACAATTAAACTATGGCAAAATGATTTTTATTTTTATCTTAGCCACTTTTTAATCTTGGTTTCACTTAAATTTTTTTACAGGGTCCCATCTAGAAGTCAAGAGTGGTCCTTTGTGTGAACACCCCCAAATTTAGAAGAAATAAAGATATATAATAGTAATATGAACTGAGCTTATTTGTTTTAGTTCACAGTTTTTATTTTACAAAACATTTCACATCTATTTTCAGTAATGCTGCAATAATTCTGTAATGCCCTGTAAGTTTTTACTTTTGCTCTTTATGTAGATCTGAGAACACAAAGTTGAAAATTTTATTCACCTGTGAGTTTGCAGATGATTTGAGGATGGGAGTGAGATTTTCATGGTTCACATTTTTAATTTCAAATCCTAGGCAAATTTACATTAAATAAGTAGGTTTAGTGCCTATCTATGTAAAACTGTAGTTTAAGCTCCAGTGTTGCAGTATTTAACAGCTGGTCATAGAAAGGGAACAGCTGTTTATTTTCTTTGTACTATAAACAGAACATTACGCAAATTGTAAATCACCAAACCATCGTAAATCACAAAATCGGTAGTTAACACCGATTGGATCCCACCCCTGCTGCTAGGTCCATCATACCTTCAAAAGATCACTGACTTGTCCTAAATATAGGACTACCTATAAATGTAGACATGATAGCCTCCTACGTTTATAAATAATTTTCCAGAGAGTTATTTGCCTTTTTTTTAATTTCATGAGTTTAGGTTACAGCCAAAACTTCTTTGCTGCATAGATTATTTTTTAATTTCTAAAAGGAGAGTCAGGATGTATTTGGGAAGAGATGAAGGAGACTAAGTGGGTGGGCCAGTTGAAGTCACAAATTCTGGTCTTAATTAGGGCCATTAAGAAAAATCTACTTGTACCTTGGCAAGCATGAATAAAGAATAAGGAGATGCTGAAACGAGGTACTGAATCCTTGTGTTTAAATATTAAAAATAACTTATGGGAATTGATTACAATACAATTTCTTGTTAACAGCCACACAGTTTTAAGGGTATAGGGGTATGGCGATGAAAAGAAAGTTAATTGTTGTTTGGCAAATAGTATTAAATTAATAGAGTTACTTTCTTATATATACATTTTCCAGGAGTCCTAATGTAATACTTCAGTGCAGGTAGTCCTCAACTTACAACCACAATTGAGCCCAAAATTTATGTTGCTAAGTGAGATATTTTAAAGTGAGTTTTGCCCTATTTTATTACCTTTTTTGCCACAGTTGTTAAATAAATCACTGCAATTGTTAAATTAGTAATATAGTTGTTAGCTGAATCGGGTTCCCCCATGTTTCTGCTTGTCAGAATGTTGCAAAAGGCGATCTCATGACCCCGGGACGCTGTAACCATCATAAATATGAGGCAGTTGCCAAGCATCTGAATTTTGATCACATGGATTATTTGTACAACTGTTTGAAATATATTGCTTATGATATATTATTTATCATTTAGTTTAACTTGCCCAAATTCAATAAAGCATTTTTGGCACTTGGCAACCACCCCACATTTACAGCTGTTTGCAGCATCCTGCAGTCACATTACTGTGATTTATGATGGTTTTTGCTTGAAACTAGCTTTGTTTCTGGTTTCCTTGAAAAAAAAGCCCATTGAGGACAATGGATTAATGGCTGCAGTGGCCACTTTACAGTTGCTGCATTTGTTTAATAACCACTGCAAAAAAGGTCATAAAATTGGGCACAGTCATGTTATTACTGCTTAATTCTGGCAGAACTGAAAACAGTAACTCTGGGCTTAATTACAGTCATAAGTTGAGGACTATCTATAAAAGCTGAATAGAGAAGTGGCAGGAAAGAAAAAAAAGAGATCTCAAATGTGAACAGAAATCAATTTATTTGAGACTAATATGCATGTTAAGAGACTTTTTCAAGAAAATTGAACTAGTTTCTTCAATTGAATGGTTTATAAATGGCTGTATACTATTTTGACCACTTTTTAAAATAGGAATAGGGCTTTTGTCTATGAAAAATGTCAATTTGATACATATTAGCCTCAAGATGGTTCCTGGACCATCACTTTGAACTTCCTTCTACATATCTTTGGAGAGAAATGATAATAATTGAAATTTATGCATGTTTACTTTGCAGCAATTTACATTGTATCTATGAATTTATATTCCAATTGATACGTATAAGATTGCAATAAAAATTCTCATTTTCTCTATCAGAGTTAAGAGGGCAGCTTCATACTATTACTGAGGCCAAAACATATTTATAGAGTATGTAAAATTCAACTACTGTACCTCAGGATCTTCAATAAGTGTCACAACTCTTCCAGGCTAAAATTTAAAAACAAAACAAACAAAAATTCAGTAAAAACTTTAATTGTCAGAGCCAGTACAAAAGTGAAGTTTTTGTAAAACAAAAATCCAAATTACAGGATTATTAAATAAATGAAATATAACTTTAAAGTGTTTGACTTCTGTCATAGTGATGGTATATTTGCTGACTGAGGAGCTTAGATTAGATTAGAATGCAGATTGTATCATAAATCCATTTTTAATCATTTATGTACAAGTGTTTTGTATGGTTTTAGGCTAGTTTAATCAAGCAAAATAATTAAATTCACTAGCAATAACAAATGAATAAGCAGTGCCTGTATGTATCTCAGGCATATTTATTGTCATTAAATATTTTCAGACTTTACAATAACAAGATGCTCATCTTATTTTAGGAGACAGCTGCTTCCATAGAAGGGGAGGTCCAGGAGCGATTGCTTGTGGAGTTCCTTCTATAGATTTTTGGGATGTGTGGATATTCTAAGTGTGCTAGTTCTATTTGCCATGCAGAGACAGATCCTACTTGGAGTTCCCAAGTAGAAATTATTTCACAGATATCTGGAGATTTTCAGTCATCCAGGTCATGGTTATCCAAAAATGTTGTCATCAAGAGGCAACTGGACTTTCTGGTTTTTCTTTGCAGACATTTTGCTTCTCATCCAAGAAGCTTCAAACATCTTCAAAGAAAAACCAGAAAGTCCAGTTGCCTCTTGAAAAAGAACCTTTGGGATTTCATAGATACCAAGATCTCTTATTGTTAATTCTTATTGTTACTGTAATAATTATTAATAATTAATGTAATAATCTCATACAACACCACGAATTGCCTCCAGAAACAAGCTGGTAAACATTGTAGCTTCTATAATATAGATGTTGTATGATAATGAGCCAGTTGTCCTAGTGGTTTAAGGTACCAGGCTAAAAACTAGGAGACTCTGACTTCTAATCCCATTTTAGGCATGGAATATAGCTGGATGATTTTGGACCAGTCACTCTCTCTCAGTCCAACCCACTCACAGGGATATTGTAGGGAAAATAGGAGGATGGAGTATTAAGTATATTTGCTAAAGTTATTTATAAAAATATTACAGGCTGAACATAAATAAATAAAAATAAATAAATTAAAAGTTGCATTTTGTTCCAGTTAAGTTTTTTTATTCACAGATTTGTTCTCGGGTGACTCACTCGCTAGGCTCTCTAATTTATATGAGCTTTTTAAAAAAACAACACGAAGATGATGATAATAAAAGGCATGCTACAAAGCACAAGCCTCTAGAATTATATGATTTTTGAGTCGCACATATATTTTACTGGGAAATGAAGCTTGGCTTGTTTTCTGATAAATGAGTATTGTGAGATTGGCTATGCATTCAGTACTATTGACAGCTATGTTCTGAATCCACCTACCACTATGTTTTCAAAATGTTAAATTTGCCCCTAGCCCATAACTACTAGATTTGCCTCCTGTTGTCATCATCAGTAAAGTCATATGGGTGATGAAATTTGCCTGAAGGCTGTTGAGGTCTGAAATGAGGAGCAGCAGACTAAATCTAAACTCTGGCAAGACAGTGGCTCTGGGTTAGGGGCTCTTTGGCTCTTGAAGAATTGCCATTTTTGGTTGTAGATGGATTGCCCTCCCCCAAACTGCCTCATTGCATAATCTGGGAGTTCTTCTGGATTTCTGACTCTTGCCTGAGGAGCTGATGGCAGTCTCTGCACAACTATGACCAACATGCCCTTCTTATAGTGACCCATGCCTTGGTCATCACCCATCTGGACTGTTGTAATGTGCTTTACACAGTCCAGTATCCAGAAGCTTCAGTTGGTTCATAATGCAGAGGCCTGCACAGTTTTATGCAAACTTAAAGCTCTGCATGTGTCATCTCTCTTGTAGGAGTTGTAGTGGCTGCCAATATGCTTCCAGTTAGAATTCAAGGTGCTGGTTATCACCTTTAAAGCTCTATGTGGCTTGGACTTTTTGAAGGACTCTCCCCTATTACATCCACCTAGCCTACCAGGACAGGAAGACAGGATATGTTATGGGTCCCATCAGTTGGGGATATACATCTAGTGGGACCATGAAAATGGTCTTTTCAATGGTGGCCACCTCTCTGTGGAATATCTTCTTGCTGAGGTATGGCTGGCCCTCTGTCCTGTTGCTTTTCTAAAAGGCAACAGATCTGGGGACCCCAAATGAAGATGAAGCTATCAGGTACAAGAAATTGGGAACCAGAATAGAGTTCAAAATGCTACAAGTTTATTTTATGCTATCTATACACAAGAATCTGATCTATTAATGATCAAGGTGAATTGGCTCCATATAAGAGTTAACAGACTTCAAGTTCTCTTATGGGGGTGTGAACATTCCAAACTGATTTTGTGTTTGATCCCACCCTCAGGCTCAGCTGATCATCTACAGGAGCCAGTTGTGGTTAATTTGATTGTGTTGCTGCTACCATGAGGGGAGGGGGTTATGTGTTTTTATATTTGTGGTTTTTAATGTTGTAAGCCCCTTGGAGTCACCTAGATGTGAGTTTGGTGGTCCTTAAGTTTGTTTAATAAATTTGAAAAATGAGATTTGGCCTTAGAAATGTATTCATGTGTGCACTCGTAAGAATGACCACATTTGTACATGAAGTGACCTGTCTACCACTAATGGGATCTTTGTGTCCAGTTGTCTGTGTTAAAATGTGGCCATCTGGTATCTAACAACTAGAAAATTGGTACTGATAGACAGAAACTTTGTATTGGTTGTTGGCTAATAAAAATATCTATAAAATAAAGCAAAATAATCCCTTAACTTCAATAACTGTTGGCAACCATTTATAGGCAAAGTTTACACATACTGTAGCAAAACAGAAATAAATGTAATTATTTGATAGATAATGCAAATGAAAATATTAGAGTGCCTTGGAAATGTACATAAAAGGGGTGATCAACTGGTGATAAATTTCTGTGTAGAACTGACAATGCAAAAAGAACATGACTGTGGTTTCTATAGCACCCAAGTCACAGGGGCAATATCTGCTTTCATATGGGGCTTTCCTATAGTTCCTTTAAAAAAACAGCTGTGGGAAAATTGGCATTGTGTTACCTTAGTTACAAACTTTTTAAAAGGCCTAAGCTAAGGTGCTACCTCCTAGTTTGTGTTCATGTCAACAACCTAAGAATCTGTATTATATTAACTATGACTGTATTCATGATTATTATTTTTCTGAACTTTTAAAAAGAATAGTTTACAGTCTAGACATTAACTGATAACTAAATTAAGTCACTTTTTCATTAAATGTTCAGAAGTACAGTACATAGGTACTGTTTTATCCAATCATGAAGATGTTTAGGTGATTAATCTGAATGTTGTACATCAACTTTCTAATTTCTGTAGTATATTTCATTGTCTACCTTAGTACTAACTTATATCAAAAAACCTTAATCTTTATAGCTTTCTTTGGCATTCAGATGAAAAGAAAAATGCAAAAAAGTATTCCGTAAAATACTTTTTTGTTAATTTACTGTGGATGTTCTAAATTTATGCTGAAATATTATAAGAAGCATATACTTTTAAATAAATTTTCAAAATTTGTTGTTAGGATTTCAGACTAGAGATGTGAATTTGCATAACAAGCAAACAACATTATTTGAAAGGTGTAAGCTCTACTGGATATTTATGTTGTTGCATATTGTCTAATCCCAGAAGAATGCCAATTATTTTTAAGTATTGGCTCATTTATATTGAAGTCAGTCAGTATTTCTGATGACTGACAAATCTGCTGCATATACAGCAGTAAATAACATAGCCTTGCCTTGTCAATGCCATTCTCCTAGATTGCTGGATGTTTCTGAACTCCATTGTTTCCTCTGCTGTACAAATACTATTTAGAATTTTATCAGCTCTATAATCCTTGTATAGCAAGAGGCACGCTGGATTTCAAAGTACTGTAAAATTTAATATTTTTGTTCAAATATTTTTATGAAAATAGAAAAGGCTTAACTTGTTTTAATCTTAATTCATAGGTATTGTTATTAACTTATGGCAGGCAATGCTTTCTGAAAAGCATTTTCAAATAATAACTAGACCATAGCTTATTATCAGCCCTTTATTTAGGCTACTAATTCAAAATATGGCTTTCAGAAATCTCTGAAAGTTGGAGAAGTATGCATCAGTGGGCTTTAGTAGGCAATGAACAGCATATTGTTATAATTATACAGATACCTGCACTATCAACTAAAATCCTTCATTCTGACAAAATTAGTGGTTATGGTTCCAAAAAATCTGTTTTTATGTTTAAACAGGAATGATTAAGTACTGGCATAAAAACAAACATTTTAAAATTTGACCAAATAATTTAAAAATCTCCCACAAGTTAACAAATGATCTAGCTCAATACAGACAATTCTCTTATAATATCAAATTATTTAGAGGAATGAAATCCAGTGCATTCTGGTGGTGCTTGAAATTAACTATTTAAAATTCTGTTTAACCACAAAAAGTAGGCTGTTAGTCCATGCTGCTTGCTTACTTTGGTTTAACTCCACAGAATTCTGGAACAAACTGAAAGGCCATTGGGCAATCTAATTCCTATGGGTAGCATATAAAAATGAATAGTAACATGCTTCTGTTGATATAATTCAGTAGTTTGATTGAAAGTCATACTTCCATGTTTATGGTTTGTTATAGGACAGAAACAAGTGAAAATTACTGGTTTGCACACAACTCCATACAAATATGCAGAATCTTCAGAATGATTTATCCCTGGTGGTTTGTGGGAAGTACTTGTTTCACATATTACTCATATGCTATAAAGACATTTATTTATTTTTAAAGATTTAAATAGCTTATTTTATACACCATAATGGTGGGTAGTTTACAAACACATACAAAAACCAGAACCAGCATAAAAATTTGCAGTGGCCCAGCCAGATGCTATCCCAAGTTTGTTGGAAAAATCAAGTCTTCAAGGCTTTTCAGAAAACCAGGCGGATAGGGGTCTGCTGTTCCAAAGGGCAGGGGCTACTACCATGAAGGCAGACTACTTAGAGCCTGCTAGTTGGCAACGTTTAAGGGAAGGAACTTGGAGCAAGCCCACTCTGTTCTGATGGAGAAGGCAAATAACCTCAAGTGATCTCACAAATAATCTGGCCCCATGCCATTCAGGACTTTAAAGGAGATAGTAAGAAGCTTGAATTGCAGTCAAAAAGAAAATTGAAGGTACTGTAGATTGTATAGCATCAGCGTACCATGGGCAAACCACGGGATGCCTAAAACTTCACATGCTCCTGCATTTTGGATCAAGTTCTATTTCAGAGTTTTAGATGCAGCCACTACGAAATACTATCTCTATTAAAAATGGAAAGAATAAAATAGCAAACCAATAAAAAAACAGGGAAAGGATGCATACTGGGCAACATGTCCTTGTCTTGGTTATACTAAAACAGTAAGTTTGTAAACATTTCAGAACTATCCTTAACCCTGCTGTACTACAAGCTGCAGTGTGCTTTAAACTTCATCTCATATCTATTAGATTAGATTCAACAAATGCTTTCTGCATTTTTTTAAACCAATTGTGTAGTTTGATTTGTAAGTATTTTGACCCTTTCCCTGTTATATAACAGCTTTGTTTCATTGATAGTTTGGGCTTGTCTTAAATGAACACTTTGTTTTAGGTCACATATATTTTCAGTTAGGCTAACTGTTGTAAATATCCATCAGTCTCCTCCCAATGGTAAAATTTGCTATTTCCAGAATCTCTAGTTCCTCCCTAATTATAATTTGTCAGGATCATAAGGCTGAAAAACAGCTCCAATCCATGAAAATTCCCATCACTATGCTTACAATTAATTATTTTTGCTGGAATTCAATAGTTCATTTTCTTCAAAAATATTTTTTTTCATTAATATCCAAAGTTCTATTTTTATCTCAGTCTGTCCACAGAACCATTCTAGTAGCCTGCTGGATCATCTGGCAAAGTTGAAACTTGTGGCATTGTGTTTTGAGGAAACCACTGGTTTCCTCTTCCATTCAATCATTCTTCTTCAGTGTCTGTCTTACGCTAGAGTCATGAACACTGACATCAGTGCATTGTTCAGTGCAAGAATGGCTTGATGTTTGCTGTTCTCTGGGCTCTTTTGTGATCTCCCAGAAAATTGTAAGGTTTGGTCTTGGGAAATTTTGTGTTGGATGACCAGTCTTGGAAGTAACAGTCGTGTTGCATTTTCTCCATTGGTACACTACCTGATTGTGAACTGATGGAGGCCATTCTAGTCTCATGAACATCAAGAACACTTTTTTATATGTTTACACAAAACTGGACTGTGAACAACATTTTGATGATGACAGGCAATGTTTGTTTTATTAATAGGCTTACAAGCGCTCTGAGCACATAGTAAGTAAAGTCTTGCAGGATTATGGATAGCTCCAAAAATTCATGTGCTTTCTCTTCTCTTTTTTTCCTTCCTAACATCTTTTTGCAAGTACAGGATCTTGGCTCAAATTCACCTAATCAGCCTTCGTGTTCAAGGTGGGACTAGAACTCACAGTCTCCTGGTTTCTAGCCTGGAGCCTTACCTCCTAGACCAAACTGGTTCTAACACTTTTCCTCATTTTGTTCTGTCCAAAAAAGATATTGAAGGATGTTCATTTAATCAGAATTTTCTTATTTAGTATAATGATAAAGAAGTAAAGAAATGGAAAATAAACAGCTACCATAGTATTTTCTTACAATTCTTTCATATAATCAGAAGTTAACATTGTTTCAAACAGCAATCATAAGTCAGAATGGGTACAGAAATTAGGACCTTTGTAAGATGCTACTGAATTCACTGAAGCTTATTTCTTGGTAAGGATGCAATGGTTACAGATTAGGATGTTCTTAGTGAACGAACTTTGGGCTCATCATTATTGATACATTTATGTAAAAAGAGAAATGGGGACATAAGCAGTATAAATGATGTAGACTCATTGTAGAGACATTATTGTCTTGTCAGTTGATCATACAATGACAAATTAATTGGCCACCCAATTTCATTTTTTTCATTATTTTTAATATTGCTCACATATTCATTTTAATGGAAATGTAGTCTGAATTTATCAGTTGATTAGTAAGCTCTCTAGATAAATGCAGTTTAAAAAATTGAACATCATAGGCTTCACAGCAATCAATATCTGATGTCCAAAACTTTAATGGTTTAAGACCTCTCAACTGAAATATGGAAAAAAGTAACATTTATTCAAACAAAAGAACATTCACTGAGAGCACAAAGTGCAAACCCACATTTTACCCTGGAAATCTTGGAACACTGCTTGTCTGGTAATTTTAGAAGAATTGTGGTCTGCCAGTTCTGTGATAGTATCACTTTAGAAAGTTGTAAATTGTTTCCCCAAATATACAGAAACCCTCTATACATAGGAATGAATTACACAGCACAATAAACTAGATATCCAAGATTCTGCCTTCCCATTTCAGGTTTTAAAGTACTGGATGCACAACTCATCCCACTACACACAGAGCACATTTTGTTCCTGTTTTGCAATCAAAATCCACATGTAGTAAGTGGAAGTTGGTCTTTAAATATTTGAAACAACTTTGTTCATCTTATTTTATTTACTAGACAATCTCATTTGGCTTAGTGTAGCCTATTCAGAGAAAACATGGAGGACTGGGCTGTGCATTTATGACACGTTTATTTCTTTTATGAAATAGTCTGAACTTTTTCTCAAATTACGTTCAGGAACAAAATGGATGCAGCCATTAAGACTTGCGAATGGCAAATACCTCGACAGTTTTAGGGGGAGACAATACTTTTTTTGTCATTTAACAACAAATATATGTTGCTCAGGAGATGATCACATGTTTATATTGCATGATATGCTAAATAATAACTATTATTAAACTATACATGCAAAGCCAAAACTAAACAAATCCTGTTATGTCTTACTATGCTGTGGGTATCAGACCATCATTTTAAGCCGTAATGTGATTTCTTTGTTTTGGTATAACATGTTGGAATACAGCCAGCATTATCCATGGGTTTGGATTTAAACATGATAGGCAAGGTCAGTAATTTTATTTTTTAGCAGAAAATCAAATCTTGCCATTGAAGTTCCCTTCATAGTGTGCTCTGAAGGAATATGAACAAATATAAATTTATAGAAGGTGACCCACACATCGAAGTGTAGTGCAACCATATCAAAAGAATAAAATAGCTTGGGAACTTTGTCTTTTTTCTTGTTGCCTGCAAGATAATACTGTCCTGTCTGCATTTCCCCAATGGGGGGGGGGGAAACAATTGTACCCAAGTTGCATTGTTACCTACATTAGTATTCGAGGTTTGTCTGTATATAGATAAAATAGACAAGTTAAATGCATAGAGAATAGTTGTGAGAGACAAACAATAACACATTCCCTCTATTATTCCAACAATAACAGGCGCTGGGCTGTGCGTGTAAAAAATGCACCAGGGTTCTGGAATCGCTGTACGCGAAGTAAATTGGCACTCGGGCTTATTTTACTCCAAACGTGGGAGATCTGCCTCGGCAGCTTTGCACGCAAACATCAATCCGACCAGCGGGCACGCAGGCACTTGCCAAGCTCCTCTGCAACTGGATGGCTGGCGGGTCAGCTCTTTGTCAGTCGCACAGGTCCACCTCCCCAACCCTTTTCCTTCTCTGGCCCAGTTCGATGCCAACCCAGCTCCCACCTGGGAGAAAACAATTTCTCTTCACTACGAGAGCGAGTCCTGGCATCTCTCAGTGGCCCGCTGGCACCGAGCGGGCAAACGAGGTCACCCCGCTTTCTCCGCTCCGTCTGCCTACCGCAGCTCACCTTGCCCGGCACTCCGCGGTGATCCGTGCTGCCTTGCCAGAACCTCCTGCTGTAGCCCGTGATGTATCCTACCATCTTGTCCTCGTAAGGAAAATCCACCTTCCAGATGAGAGAGCCATATCCGAACACCCACATGTTTCTAGCCCCGTCACTCTTTGCTTCGCTGACTGGGGAAGAGGGAGGGGACGGGCAACAGCGATCCTGGGGGCTGCTCGGGCTTTGCATGTTCTCTCCAACCTTGGTTGAGCAGGCAGAGCACACAGCAGAGTGCAGGGCCCGCGCTCAAAAGAGCCCCCAACCTCCGAGCGGGCTCCGCTTCCACTGAACCACGTGCCCCTCCACTGACTGTTTCGCCGGGAGAACTGGGGAGCTTTTTGCCGGAGACCGAGCTCAAACTACAGCTCCCGGCATCCCCTTCTGAGCCAGGAAAAGAAAGGCTGGGTGTCAACCGGCTGCTCCTGCTCGGCTAAAGCTTCTGATGCTCTTTGGGAGAGCCGCTCCGAGCCCCAAGCGGTTTGCCCCTCCTTTCCGAGAAAGGAAGCCCCCGGTAGCCCCGGCGAAGATCTCGTGTGAGAAGAGCGGGCAATGAAGGGAGCGGGGCTGTGATCGGTTCCATTGATCTGCCGGGTTCCTGCTCTTTCTTTGGCAAGGGCAGGAAGGAGAAGTGGGAGGCGCGTTGGCTGCTTCGTCCTGCACGGCGAGGGGCAAGCCGGATTGGCGACGGCTGTTTGGCGCGGCTTTTTTTTTTTTTTTTTTAACAAGACGCCTCCGCCATCTTACGGAATATCCCGCGTCGAGCGACCGAGCCCGCTGAGGGAAGCATCTTCCCCGTTTTCCCTACAGGCTGCTCCGGCAACGACCTGGAACCGTCGTGGTGGCCAGGGGGTTGCGCCAGCTTCCCCCTTTGAGGTTCTTGGGCCAGGCAGCGGGTTTTAACTTCAAACTAGGGAAGTGAGGATTCGGGTTCTGCAGCCCGTTGAGTCTCAAAGGAGGCGTCTTCGCTCTTTGCTTACTTTGCTGCACGAATGTAAGCTGTAACTTTACGCGATGCTTGAGTATGTGCTTTGAATCCAGCTGGGTCAGTATCCTAATTCGTATTCAGTTAATCATTGCATTTCTCTCCCCTTTTCCTTCTGGGAGTTTAGAATGGCCGATGTGGAGATCGCCGTTCATGTAACAAACTTTGAGGAAGACCAATTTGTGATCAGCCCCAAGTAAGCCACTTTCTGGTCTCTTCAGCCCAAGCCATAATCAGTATTAATTCTTTGCCTTAGCCGTATATTCATACATTGCAAGAGTGATGAATCAAACTACAGTTGGGTGAATTATAAACTATATAATTTGTTATGTAGTCATATACCATAGTGGCTGAGTGTACTGTGAGCCATAATGATTTTGATATTGGGTGAACTCATTCAAAACATTAAATGAATGTTGGTGACAATAGAATTATTATTACATGGAAGAGATTTTGCAGTTGTTTATGATGAATTTAAAAAGGGTAGCCTTCAAAGTTTATAAAGAAATTTCCAGAAAGCCTTCTGATTTTGTGCTAGTTACATAAGTTTATGTATAGTGTGTGAGTGACTTGTGAAAAGGGCCAGTTACCTCTGTTGATGTTGTACAGATGAAGTTCAACTCCTCTTGAATCTGAGTGGTTTCATTAGCTAGAAGTCATAAAATTCTTCACAGTGGGCCTTTCAGACTTTTTATGAAAATTGTCTTTTTAGTCAGACACAACGAAGTGGCAAAATGTCTAAATTTGGTTGTTGGATTTTCACTGTGTAGATACAGATGGGAACTCTTACTAATCATTGGACTCAAAATGGGTCTTCCTCTGTGATTTCATCTCCATAAGCTCCAAGGAGCAGCATTGGATCTGTGAGAAGAGAGAGATCACTCCAGTGTAATTTGGTCAAACTCTTCAGCTTCCCCTTTATTTTAGTGGATGATCAGACTTAACTGCCAAGTGCCAGTCAGATTCTTGGAAAACTGCCCAGGTGCCTTCTGAAACCTCATTGGATCCATTCGGTACCATGGGTTGACTCATCTGTTAGTTCACCCCTGTGAAGAGAGGTTGCACAGCAAAACTCCTAAACAAAGCATGATCTGAGTGTTGCTCCTTCTTTGTTTTTCATGTTCAGAGTACTACAGAAGTAAGCAAAGTGATCTTACTGAACATCACCCTCAACAGTCCATTTCAGTTAACTTAAAATGTGAGCATGTAGTTCATATGTTGCATTTCCCAATGTAATTCTGTCTTTGCATTTTCTTTTTTATGTGGCACTGTTCGGTGTCCTGAATACTTTAATCAATCTGACATGAACACGATGGAAAGTCCTTAATTCTTTGTCAGTAGCATGTTGATTGCCATCTGACCAGCATCAGAGGCCCAGCACCAGCCTTTATATTGTCAGTTACCATAACTAACATCTAAACTACCTAAATAGTTTTCTAGTGAAATCTAGGAGTGGTTTATCATTGTCTTCTCTCACACATGAAATGTTGCCTTTACTGTTGTTACTAAAATGATTGTTCTCTTCCAGCATTTTCTTACATTGCTGCTGCCTGATACATGGGTCTGTTTGCTTTGGTTGGGATGTTCTTCATGCCTTGGTGACCCTGCTCGATGGGCATGGCCTTCTGATGTACTTAATACTTTCTGAAAATAAATTTATTGTAGGTGTGCCTATCAGACATATTTGTGTAGATTTATATTCTAATGAGGATAACTTTTATTGAAATAATACATTGTTGTATTTTTTTCCATTAAGTTCATGGGCTATTTCTCTTCATTTTCTCCTACCCCAATTTGTTAGGATGGATTTTACAGAAGCCTATTCTGATAGATGTTCGGCTGTTGGGCTAGCAGCCAGAGAAGGCAATGTTAAACTTTTGAAGAAACTAATCAGAAAAGGATACAGCATTGATGTTTCTGATAACAGAGGTTGGATGGCTATTCATGAAGCTGCATTTCAAAACACAAATGAATGTCTAAAGCTTTTAATTCAAGCAGGTAAGGAGAAATGTATCAGCAGTAGTGATATTTATATGCTTTCTGTTTCAGAGTAATGGGAAATTCCAGAGACTCCAATTTTTTTTTTCAGGAGTTTAGTTTCTTTAAACAGGTAGATATTTCAGAAGTTACAAAAAGCGTAAGAACTGACCCTTAAACCATACTCACAGTACCTTGAGCTACTGATACTCGAGGAGCAAAAGGTCAAAATTTGACATGTTTTTTTTGGGTTTTTCTCTATCCTAAGTAGCAAGCAAAACAGGTGCACTAGGATTCCAGCATTTTTTTTAACACATTTAATCTAAATTCCTTCAAAATATGGCCAAATATTTTTCTGCCTCCCTTTAGTTTCATTATTGCTACTATGACTCTTGGAGGCTGTAATAATGTGTGATCTCCATTCCCTTGATTTTAAAGGAGATTACTCCTACTTATTTACAAATATATATATAAAATGAAGATAAAATTAAGCCTTATAGTATTAGTTCTCCAATTGACTCCAATTTCCCATTAGATATCTAATTGATGAGGAGTAGATTAATCATATCTTCCAATTGACTGTGTACAGCAGGGGTGTCAAACTCAAGGTCCGGGGGCCATATCCAGCCCCCTGGGGGCTTAGATCTGGCCCACAAGGCTGCCCTGGAAACAGGAAGGACCAGCCTGCAGTGCTTCTGCCTAGGAACAACAGGAAGCTCGGGTCCATTGCCCCTCCCCAGCACAGGCCCCTCAACACAACTGACATTGAGCTGGCCCTGCTTATCCTGGCTCTACCTACCCTGGCCACACATCCCAACCATGCCCACTCTGGCCGTCTGAGGTCAAACACAACTCTGATGTGGCCTTCAAATCAAGTTTGACATCTCTGGTATACAGCATTGGAAAACATCATTGTATGTTACCATGTCAACTTACTTTTGCTAAGTCTTGAGCTGTCATTTATAGCATTCCAGGTGAGAGATATACTTACTGAAATTTTTAAATCAAGAATCACTGAGTTAGTGGAATTCTGTGAGGTCATCACCCCAACTATTGTTATAATAATGAACAAATCAAGGAAGAACAGTTTCTCTGTTCTTCAGTCAACTATATTTTTCAGGATTAGAGTTTTAAAATCTACTAAAAAGTATGTTCAGAGCATACTGTAAGAACAGATTTTTTTTTTCAGCAGGAAAATGTTTTAAAGTATGGAAAATGTAAAGTAAGGAAAATGTGCCTGTGTTTTTGCTAAGTGCTATTGCTACATGCAAATCAGGCCTTTGTTATATTTATAAAATGATTTCTTCTAAGGCTCTTTTGAAGGATCAAGGTATATTACATGAATTATTTTCTTCATGAGAGGATTTTTGACATAATGACTTCTGCTAATTTTTAACTTACTAAATATGGAATAGGGTAGACAAACTTGTGCATCCTGGAAGCCACACTTTATTTTTGGGGATGCAAAAATTGTGGTTGATGATTATTATGTCACTAGAATGGAGGAGCAGGCTTACTATCTATCTATCTATCTATCTATCTATCTATCTATCTATCTATCTATCTATCTA
>BLBF01000018.1:59544456-59628236 GCA_015471245.1 Laticauda colubrina | reverse complement strand
GGAAGGAAGGAAGGAAGGAAGGAAGGAAGGAAGGAAGGAAGGAAGGAAGGAAGGAAGGAAGGAATTCCAATGCTTTCTGCCAGGTTCTTACAAGGAAACTCAATGGGGAAGTTGGCAGGAAGTTGGAAGTTGTTCCTGCTCCCACTGTTGTTGTTTTTGCTCTTGGTCATTCTTTTTCTCTGTTTAGGTAAGAAAATATGTCTGAAATGATGACCCAGAGGGGTATGGGTTGTCTAGTGTATAATAATAATGGCTTTTAACCCACTCTTTGAAGCTGTTGAAAAGGAACATACTAATGTGATTAAGCTTCTCCTTCAATATGGAGCCGATATTAATGGATCCCACTGCTGGTCTGAATGGAATTCTTTGCACCAGGCTGCTTTTCAGGTAAGCTATAAATCCTTAATTTCATTTCCACGTGAATAAAAGTTTTATTCTTGTTCTCCTTATAGCACAGTTTGTGTAGTTTTTGCAAGCCATTTAATTTTTGATCTGTGACAGTGTAGTAAACTCAGTTTAAATGCAAATGACCATCCTCAATAAGACAAGAGCTGAAGAGAGTATGAATAATATACATTTTAAATAATAAAAGTATTACGTATATTTAAGAAATGATCAGATGTAGCATGGGTCATAAATCTGTTATTGAACAATAAATAATTCACTTAAAATAATTGTTTTATCCAATG
Organism: Laticauda colubrina; assembly: GCA_015471245.1. Lineage (NCBI taxonomy): Eukaryota > Metazoa > Chordata > Lepidosauria > Squamata > Elapidae > Laticauda > Laticauda colubrina. Next base: position 59,627,547 of record BLBF01000018.1, on the reverse strand, counting down.
ACACCGAGACCTTCAAAGAAGTGGCATTTTGGTATTTAAAAGGTGAGTGCCTGCCTATGGTTCCTCGGACAGGCTCTTCATCTTTTTAGTTCTTTGGTGTAGAAGATTGCATTCTGACATTTACAATACCTTTATATTCCACAGTTCTAAATATGATAATAGTTTTAATAATGATTTCTTTGGATGGTGGCAGGCAGATCTTGTTGAAATCAACTGTAATACCCAGCTATTCATGTACAAGTGGGAAAGGGCTTCTGCTTTCAGAAATCACTGTGCTTCCTTATCTTGATTCAGCCCTTTGTTTCTGATTGTGTCCTCTTTTGAATGAAGAAACTGTTAACGGAATTTGAGGGAGGAATTTAAAAAACCCCATTGTAGGAGCAAAATGTTGCAGAAACATCTCTGAATTTAAACCAGTGAGAATTCTAAGTAATGGGGAGTTTTTGACTGGAAGTTATATTTTATTTGACAAAATCCCTTTCATTTCATGCCTTTGTTTATTTATTTACCATGTATATCTTTAAGATCTTCCTGAGAGATTGTTAGACTTTTAGTCATCCCACATCAGTCCTGTTTTGATTTGATCAAAATCCTGTTTTGATTTGATCTATTGCTTTGATTTTTTAAATGTTTATTGCAAAACTGGCTCATTTCTTCAGTTACCCTATGTCCATCTAGTCTAAGACCCCCCAAAATAATTTAAAATATCTTATAGAGACATTTTGTTTGTTTTTTCTCCCTTGAGAACTGCTTTAAAAACTCTTTTGTAAACCAGTCTTTCACTTGAGCAAAATTAAATGTTACAAGAAACAAAAGGCTGCATTATAAAATGGCAGTCCTCTAAATTTGTTTTGGCTTACATTTTGCTAGTATCCCACTGTGTGTTTTCAGTTGTCACTAGTAATATTGTAATGGGCTAGCATCAGCTGAATTTAGCTTTAAGGGACCAAGGAACTGGCTATAAATAATAAAGTGGAAAAATTTTACTTCTGTAGCCATATTTAACCATCTATCTTTTTTCCTGTTTCAGAATTATTCTGAAATACTGAAAATACTCCTGGATGAAGGAGCCAACAAAGAATGTGTAGATGATTTTGGGATCACACCTTTATTTATTGCTGCACAATATGGAAAACTGGAATGCTTAAGGATACTTATATCATATGGTAATTTCTGTAAAACTACAATAATCGTGGCTTTCATTCGTAGAAGCTGTGGGTAAATTGTAGCAGATAGATTATACTATTAGCTCCTTATTTTCTGTTAAGACTTCTGATCTAGGGACTGATTGGCAGAATACGATGCCATGTGAAAAACAGTTTGAGTGGTTTTTTAATTCTTGTATGATGAGACCAAATGATATATCTATGGACAACTTTCTATGACCTTCTCTCACATGGAATGGCTGGCAACTTCTCATAGAACCTTAGGGTTCTACTGAATCCTAGTTAAAAAACTCTGGGGTCGACAATAAATAATTTAACCTGGGAATAGACAATGATAATAGCCAAAAAACAATGAGCAGTTTGGTCAGACATGAAGTAGTTAGAATTATGGGATCTTCTTATTTCTTGAGTCTTTTATCAGAAGTTATGTGCATTTTTGCTATAATGTTCATAGTCTGAATGTTAAATTTTGAATGTCTTGCTAAATTTTACTGTGTTAAAATAAATGCCTAATGAACCTGGAAATAAGGATAATTCTGTCCCTATGACTGTTCTGGTGAGCAGTAAAGATCCAGCTGTAGATCTTTTGTAGGGCTTTTGAAGAAAATAGAGTGATGAACATTGCTCCTGAGGGAAGTGAGGTTATAATGTTTGAATTGCATTTAATATCCTGTGTTTGGATAGAAATGGGTACACTGTTGATTTGTAGAAATCTCTAAAAGTTTCAGCAATCTTATTGTAATTTCAGTTCCTGTCTAAGTGTAGAGTATAAAAATAAGGTATAAAAATGAGCTATTGAAAATTATGAGCATTATCAAATTATTAAAATTCCCTTATCAGGAGCAAACATCAATTGTCAAGCAAAAGATCAAGCCACACCCCTCTTCATTGCGGCGCAGGAGGGCAATGACAAATGTGTGGAGCTGTTACTAGCCAAAGGAGCCAATCCAAACCTATACTGCAATGAAGAAGAATGGCAGCTACCTATTCATGCAGCAGCACAAATGGGACACAGCAAGTAGGTGATATGAAAAAAAAATGCTCCTAGTTTCTGTTCAGCCTTGAGCTCCATAAAGGAAGAAAGATTGAGCATAAATTATGAAATCAATTAATATAAGATATATTGAATAATGGAAATAAGACATTCCTACTTATAACTATTTTCTAAGCAATATTAGAAATTATTTAATCTTTCAGAATTTTTACAGTTGATGAATCAGTTTTGTATCTGCTCTGATTTTGATTGGTAGTAAAACCAATTTTACTTAAAATGTTTTTCTAATATATTTCACTTTCTTCATTGTTTTTTATATATTTATGATTTAAAATGTCTTTGTAAGTAGCTCAGGTTAGACATTTTCCAATGTAATATGTGGGATCTTAGTAAAAAAGTTTATTTTTTATAAAATATAAAATACTTTATAATATATAAATATTTAATATAAACTAATAAAATATTCATATAAAAATTCAAAAGTTGATATTTCTCTGAAATGAATCAGGGTATCATGACTACTTTAATGGTTTCTGAATGACCCAATTTGTCCTTGAGAATTCCAGGAAACAGCAATGTTTGGGTTGAAAATTTTAAGCCCTCAATCTCATGCTTTTAATCAGAACCAAAGAACAAACCAGCAGTTTGTTGTGAGGCATTGACACAGAATAGGAAGAAAAGCAGGATAAAGAAAAAGAAACTGTTATATGAATGGACGTTGCCTTCTTCCTTTAGGGAGTGGATATTCAACCCTTTGGCTTACCTGAGAAGAGGAATTATCCGGGGATGCATATAAAATTTGTAATATAGTTAATGTATATAAATAATGGGGGTGTGATGGCTCAGTGGTTAAAAGAGGCTGAGCCCAGGTTTGAGATCCGGTGTTGCGTGACACAGTGAGCTCCCATTACTTGCCCCAGTCCTGCCCACCCAGCAGTTGAAAAGCATGCAAATAGATAAATAGGTACATCATCACCATCATCATATATTGTCATTGTACATATTTATACACAGTATACACATATAACGAAATTCACGTAACACTTCGGTGGGAAGGTAACAGTGTTCCATGCAGTTCAGTTTATAATCATTTTGACCACATGACCACAGAAATGTGTCTGAACATGCAGTCTCCCTGGGCTAAGAAACGTGCACTGCTCCCTAGAGTGAGACATAAGTGGATGAAGAAACCTTTAAGTTTGCCCAAATAACAAACTTCCATTATTGTTTATTTTTTTGTGGGACTGCATTACTAGCTGTCTCATGCAGTGCATTGGCTATGAGGTGGATATGCCTACTTTGAGGTATTTGATGTACCTTCATATATCTGTGAACCAAATGGGAAAGCTACATTTGGTAAATTATGAAAAAAAAATCTTCTATAGATAATCACCTAGCAACAGAGAAAACTATAAACCATTAGGAATATAGAAAGCAGCTTTTCATCAAATCAGGTTATTTGTCCACTGCTAACTCAGAGAAGAAGAAGCTTTCTACAAGTACCAAAACACCTTCTTTCCCATTTCCCGACATTTCCTTTTTTTAAATTAGAGCTGTCAGAAATTGGACCATATTGCATGCAGAGCAGGTTCCTGCTTCTCAAATGTGGTTATAGGAATCACAGAAGCAGTCTAAATGGTTGAAAATGCCAATGCATCCTTCATGCAAGACTTTGGGAAGAAATAATGAGTTGTTATTGTTATTATTGACCTGGCTTTTTTCAGCCTTTGGGACAGATGGATGTTAGATGAATTTTTCATTTATTTGTTTGTACTATTATTTCAATTTCTGTATTTTTCTTTGATAGTAAGCTACCCTAAGTAACAAGGACTTGGGCAGCTTTTAAATCTGTCTGTCTGTCTGTCTGTCTGTCTAAATAATCATGAAGATAATATTACGATCAGAGTTTGTGACAGTCATTAAGTGAAGCATCCATGTGATTGCTTCACTTTGGACCATCCATCCCTGCTTTTTGCAATGTGTTTGTTAAACAAATGTGCAGGATATTACATGGTGTGCCTCACAGGTTCCTGGGACCCCCAAGACCTCTCCCAGCCTATGAGTCAGCTGGTGCTTTGCTTCCTGTACCTCACAGTGCTGCCCCAATGGGCCCCAAACCCTCCTCCTCACCCCATTTTACCCATTGCACGCTTACCTAGCAAAGATCTTTGGAACTCAGTTAGGGAAGCAAAGCAAGCTGCTTTGTTGCTGGGCTGCTAAGCGCAATCCCATTATCTGTTATCCCATTAGCTGCCGTTATTGAAGCTGCTGCAAATTGTGCAGCTGAGAAGATGGTGGCTGCTTCTGGGATCTCACTGTGCAGCCCATCAACAAAGCGGTTTGCTTTGCTTCCCTAACCTGAATGAAGTTCCCGGAGAGCGTCAAAAAGTGAGCACAAGAGTGACGTGAAAGATGTGGAGTCTGGTGGATGGGATGGGGGAGATAGGTGGGGGGTCTGCAGCATCCCTGTGCTGGTTCTAATGGCAAATGACTTCGGGGATGCTGCAGTACCTGTAACTTTGTGTTAGCTTTTTTTTTGGGGGGGGGGGAAATCTGCCATAACTTTGAACGGTTGCTAAGCAACTGGTTGTAAGTTGAGGACAACCTCAACTTAAAACCAGTTGAATTTTGTGTTAAATTTGTCTTTTGGAGAAACATTCGGACTACCATGGCTTAAAATAAGAAAGTACGGTAGAATAGAAGCAACCCCAGTTAGGAAAAAATACAAATACATTTGCATAAAAATAAAAAAATACGCAGTTTAAAATCATTGTTTCATAATTTCAGAACAACTAAAAAACCCAAAGCTACAATAGTAAGAATAAAAAATGAAAAACATAATATAAATAGTTGTGACTAAGAATCACAATCTCATATGCATCCAACCTTTGCTAACTGGAAAATTATTACTAGAGACACCAGTTTAATATCTAGAACGTTTCTTAAGCTTGGCAACTTTGAGATGTGTGGATTTCAACTTCCAGAATTCCCTAGCCACCCATGGGGAATTCTGGGAGTTGAAGTTTACACATCTTAATATTTCTAAGTGTGATAAATACATCTAGTGGACACCTGTTCCAAAGAATAATTGTTGAAAAGCAATGCTTTCTAGCCTTAGCTTCCCCCATCTGAAATATCTAATGGGACAACCTTCCTTTCCTTTTAATTTAAAATATCTGTCCCAGCTTTGCTATGACATATGGGGTAATTTTATTGGGTTCCTCAAAGATATTTTATATAATGCATAATAGGCAATCTTTTCAACAGCAAGATTTCTTTCTTCCAGGCTAGGTATGGATTACCTCTAAATTCCAGGGTAGTGAAGGAAATGTGGTTTTGGGATGAAGGAAATTTCAAGTCTTACAGCTTTCTGTAAACAGTTCTGACTTTATATCATAATTTTGGCTGCATATGTCTGGAATGCTGTTTAATAAATATACCAAGCTACAGAACTTGGGTAGATTAAAAGAAGGGCTATCAGGGAAGAGAAGATAGATTTAAAAATAAAATAGATCTCTGTCACATTGTATTAAAATTTAGTTTTATGTTTATAGTAGCTTTAAAAAAAGCAGTAAGATTTCTTTACTGTAAAAGCTTGTTCCCAAAACCTAGGTGCTATTTAAGTTTTTAAAAAAGTAAAGAAGCATTATTTATAGAGTATGGTTACCTCAGCTTCTCCCTCTGCTGGAAAAGGAAGAGTTCTGCTCTTTCTAAAATTTGGAGGCAAAATTCCAAAATTTGAATTGAGACTGGGAAAACCATGCCAAATTAGATTAATATGCCAAACTAGATAGCTGAAGAACTGGGGACATCTGTTTAAACAGGTGGCTTGTTTAACATTGCACTGTCTTTTGATTTATATTTCTTTGTGGTGCTAAAGTCTAATGTTATTTCTCTGATGAATTGAGCATGTAACCTGATCAGGTTGCATATGGAGATTCCAAATCTTCTCTGGAATGATTATGTAATTTTTAATATTAATTCGAAATACCTAACCTGTCTTCTGTTTTCTCTCAGAATGAGAAACAGCATCTTGCCTGCATTATCTTTTGTATTTTTCCTTTCAGTCAGCTATATTATTGCAATCTGAACAGGCCTGTAATTTATCTTTCACATTCATCATTTGGATTTAAAAAAAAATTAAACAGAAATACATTTTATCATTTCTGTTTTTAAGATAAAATTTGGTTGTGTTTTTTTCTGGTGAGACTGGTCTATCACCCAAGGAGAGGAAGGGTGGATAATCCAGCTACATGCCTACATGCTAGATGGCCAGGATTACTGCAATTATTTTGCTTGTTTGGTTTTTTAAAATCAGTTAATTGCTAAAAAGGCAACACTGGTTTGAGAGTCCTATTTCTCACACATATTAAAATTATACAGAGGACTCAAGATGAAATGTTGCCATTCCAAAGCAAAAGATGGGCCTAGAGGAATCATATCTGAAAGAAAAGGTTTGAAATCTTCAACTTTTTACCATATGGGCTCAGTTGTTCACTATGGAAGCCCTTGAACTCAGCTCAACTTCTATTAACAGCCTGAATGAAATTATACAGTGTTCTTGGCAGCAAAATTGAGGCTACTTGCCACTACCTTTTCTGGGACTTTAACCAATATATCTTGTCTCAGCGCTGGTATTTTTTAAGGTCCCGTATCCATTAGGTGGAACCCTAACTTAGTTTTATAATCCAGATGAGATCAGCCAGTTCTTATCATTTGCTGATATTTCAATTTTATATAGAACACATTAAAAGGTAACAAATATGGTTTTTGTTTTAAGGTCAGGAAAATGATGTTTTCATCTGTAAGATACATAATGAAGATTTTTTTGCTTGCACAGTGACATCCATTTTACATTTTTGCAGCATATTGCGCATGCTAATACCAGTTACTGACCGGGTTTGTGGTAGTGCTGAAGGCAAAGTTAGTCCTGTCTACTCTGCGATCTACAGCGGTCAGGAAATTTGCTTGGAAATTTTGCTTAAAGAAGGTTACAGTCCAGATGCTCAGTCTTGTCCTGTTTTTGGCTGCAAATCACCAATGTATCTTGCTTTTCAAAAAGGGTGCGTATGTTCTTTGTGATTATCATGGGACAAGAAAGTTATTGTAACTATAAACCTGTGGTGGATGGGCGGCCAATAAATTTTAAAAATAAACAAACAGCCTAGCACACAAGGTGAATATTATGGGAGCAGTAACTGGTTTGTATTAAAAGTTTTTCAAACTTTCTGCTTTGAGATAATATTTCAACTTTAGTGTGCCTGTTAAAGTGGATGCTTGGAAATGCCTTAGAGAAGCACTACACAAACATATTGGCCTTAGGACCCCTTTACATTCTTAAAAATGATTGACGATTCCAAAGAGCTTTTGTTTATGTGGGTTTTATCTTGCAATATTTATTGTATTAGAAATCAAAACTTGCAAACTTTAAAACATTTATTTGACTTTGTGACATCTGTAAAGGTCTCAGGGACCCCGAGGGGTTCCCAGACCTCATTTGGAGAACATATAGCTTCACATTTCAGGAGAAATCAGCCAATATGGGTATAGTTTGGGGAAGCTTCTCTGCTGTTAATGATTCTTTTTAATGGAACTGTTATTAAACTAAGGAATCTTGTTGTTTTCCATATTAGATTACAATATTTCCCATATCATGTGAGCCCTCCACAAGAGTATCAAGGCATTAATGCAGGAAGGTGTACAGCTTAAGATGAAATCAACAGAATAATGAGCTGCAGAGAGTTTTAGTTTGGCTTTTCTACACAGTCACACGTATTGTCACAGGATGAGAGATGTTCTGAGAAAAGCTGCCTTTTGCTATTGACTTGATGGTGAATTTGCCAATGCCGACTCACTCAAGGCACCTATTAACTATTTGCTTTGCTTTGCTTTTGCCATGCTAGCCACTTTTCTGTTACTTCTAATTCTGGTTGTTGTTCTTTTCAGAACTGGTCCATTTGTTTCAAATATCCTCCTCTTGTTGGTCTGTAAGAATATCTGCATTCTTTGTTTTCAATCACAGTATATTTATGACGTTAAACACCTTTTCTTCCAGTAGTTTGAAGCTGTTGATCCTGGTTGCTCAGCCAACAGTTCAGAGTCCAGTAGTCTAATTTTCACGAGATGTCCAGGAACTCTCAATTTCTAGCATGGTCCTTATTAACCCAGATGAAGACTGACCCAATATGGATTTATGTCTCACCATATTTTTTAAGGAAGAAACACTGTATGTCTGACTCCTCTAATGAGACCTGTCCAGTGTGGTCGAACCTCTGGCATAGTTGTCATATCCTCAGAGCACACGAGCCCCACAACCATGTCAAGTAGTATCTCACTGGGGTTATTGTCAAATTTATTTGCTGCCCATCTAACCACAAGGCAACTCTGAGTAGCTTGCAAAGTGTAACATGTATATGTCTTGTACATTTCTTGCAGAAGTGAAATAATTCTCATTCTTCTGAAATATGGAATCAAAATTCTTGAAATAGATTTAGGCCTCTGCCTGCTACATAGAAGATACAATCTCTTTCGGCATTTCTTGAGGAAGGATTGCACGCTCCCATGTCAGCTGCACTTAGTAGAATTTTCAAAGTGTGCAGTCAGTGCTGGAAATGACTACAGAGAATGGCTGCCCTCACTCTTGCTAGCTGGATTTAATCCTGTGAATCTTCTCTTTCATGACTGGTAAGCAAGACAATATAGGCACATAAGTATACTGTATTATTGTGTATGCATGCTGGTATGCTGCTAAACGTTTTAAGAAACAGCTCTGCTGGCTCCATTGCTACTACTGTGGAACAGCTGATTAATGTACTAGGTGTTGAGGCTTACCTCTTATGTGAACCAGCTCACCAAAATTAAAAAAAAATCAATTGGCTCAGCAAACTGACTCCAGCTCACCACTGTGTAAATATGTTTACATATATCTCTTTGTAGGCATACAGATATTTGTTCATTCATGCATCCATATATTTTATATCATAGGAATTGCTTTTGTTACTCAGCATTACTGTGTGTAAATGCTATTTTGGATATAAGTTCAGGTAGGATTTCAAATTTATGAGATTTTTCCCCTTCCAAATAGGAATTCACCAATCAAACAAATTACAGAAACAAATGTATTTAGGATTATGGAATGTTGAGGCTTTAATTTGGAGTTGATACCAGAACTGTACCGATTGCCAAGTCCTTCCTAAAGTTAAAATGCATTCCTGACAACTACCAGATTTCTTTTATCCATTCATGATATAATAATAATAAAAAAGAGATGTGTAATTTTGTTATTACTGTGGTTAAAAGTTGCTTGTCAGAAATCCATAATCTCTTGCAGATCAGTAAATTCTGATAGTAACTTTTGTCCACTTCTGTCTCATATACTGTAGTATCCTCAGTCTCACTGTGTGTGGAATATTGCATATGTTTGGACGTAACATGCATGAAGCTTCTACAACATGGACATATAGATCTTATCAGCTTGAGTTTGTGTGTCCATGAAGGATGTTTTACCAGTGTATATTCATATGTGCGTAGGAGTCACTTCAGGTGGATACCTATTATTATGCGATATTCTGAATACAGTATTCAGAGTCTTGTTCAATATGTCACAGAATAGGATTGAGCTACAAGCATAAACAAAAAATTATATGTTCAGCATGTCTGAAGCAGACTAATATCACTGAATTTTAATATATGGTTATGGTGTCCAATATTACATATATGCCATTGTGAGTGTCTTGAATTGAACTAGGAAAGCAATTGGACAGTTGGTTATCATATCAAGACATTAATATAGGAAGATGCACAGTTTAAGATGAAACCAACAGAATAATTAACTGCGGAAGGATATAATTGGTTTTTCTATGCACAATTAAGAGAGAAATTTAATGTAGCTATAAAGCTAACTGGAATGGAACAACAAAAGTTGAAGTTGGAAATTGAATTATGTACATGTGATAACTTAAATGTACAAACTTTTGTTGAAATTTGAAATTGAAAGAACATATTAAAAAGTGCACAATGAAATGGATTAAGATTTTGGGTTCCAGTATACAGTGGATTACAGGAAGTGATTAAAAGTACTGAAATTCATATTGTGTTTTCATTTAAGAGAAAATTTCTATAAAATGATGTACTACTGATAGATGTCACCTGAGAAATTATCTAAGATATATTGTATAAAGACATTTCTAATCAGTGTAATAAATGTTTAAAGCACAAAGGGACAATTTTTCATGCATGGTGGAAGCAAAAAAAAAATGTTTAGATACAAATACAAATGATGATTCAAAGAATTTTAATAATTAATATTCAGATGAAATTAGAATTTTTTTCTTGAGACTTGTGGTGTCAAATTAGAAAACACCCAGAGATTATTTTTGAATATTTTTGGTAATTACGGTGAGGCTGTTACATGCATAAAGATTATTAAGTGCATATGATGATGCAAATAATTTTAAAGATTAATATTGAGATGAAATCAGAATTCTTTGTATATGGATTTGGGATTGTCAATTATAGACAATTTGCAGAAGACTGATTTTATATATGGTAATGTAACAAGATTATTCTATGCATAAAGATGGAGAAATACTGATATTACCCACAGTGGATAAAAGAATTGTGAAGATGACAGAACTAACAGAACTGACCTAATGTATTTAGTTTGGAATGAGACAATAAGTCATTATTTTGACTGATGTAAACATTTTCATTGGTGTTTTATATATACACCTTAGTTATTGTATACCTCAGTCTCCCACCTGTTATTTATCAGAGTATCAGGAATTACCAAAAATCTACTTGCAAGCCTGGGATGAGTGCTTAGATTCCACTCTATGGGGATGGAAAGCAATATGATAATAACAATAACACTCAGACTTATATATTGCTTTACAGCACTCTCTGGGCAGTTTACGGTGTCAACATATTGCCCCCAACATCTTGGTGCTCAAAATAATGGAAAACTGAGTCAACCTTGAATCCATCAAGGATCAAACTCCTCCAGGCTATAATCTGAGTCAGCCTTCAATACTGCATTCTAACCACTGCACCACCAGGGCTTACAACCCAGAATACTGCCATCCTGGGAGTCATGCTATTATCTGGGCTTGTTGTATAACAATATTACTCTTGTTACTGCAGCAAAATAATAGAATGCTCCTTTGCATTTATTTCGCTTGTCTGCCATCTGTCATTTTTGTGGGATAGGTGGCTATACACATTTATCAAATAAGTAGCTTGGTATATGTTAGCATTTCCTTTAAATGGTATGAAAATAATACTGGCTTTTATCTTGATTTAAACCCTGTATCAGTCTGTCCCCTCTTGGGATTCTGCCGCCTACCTCTGCTAATACTTAGAATTCAGAGCCTGAGCTAAGATTTAGACTTATAGAATGGAAACTCTATGACCTAAGTAAATAATTATGGTTAAAGCTGTTGGAAGTGAACTTGTAAATTGCATGTTTTTCCCAGTGGAATAAGCCAGGTTGATAGAGAAGTTAATTCTGTGAACCAGTTTCAGCTTTCAGTGTCAAGCTCTGATATTAATTGCATTAATATGAGTCCTGATGTAATGCTGAAAAAGGGGAGAATTTGTACTACAGAGAAAATATGTGAGTTCAGGACAAATTGCATTAGTTGAATTTTAATGGTAATTATGACATTAAGGAAAATTATTTCTGCCTTAGGCCTAATGAACAGCAAACTTGGGATAGCATTTAGCCATGATTATTATGTTAAGCTGCACCATGATTAAATGTTCTAATGGGAGTAGTGAAAAGTTGTAAGGGGCTTTAGGGAAGAAGCATATAATATTGCTCCTCAACTCCTGAATACCTGTAATACCTCAGTTTCCTATTAACGGTATTATATCTACACCTAAGATCTTAGAACAGGAGGAAAGTGAATTATTAGAAGACAGCGAGGTTGGAAGTGAATTATCAGTGCAAAAAGGTTAAACAAAAACCATGCTGGTCCTTCATAGTTCTGTGTTCTGTGTCAAATTCAAACTGTGTTGATTCCTCAGTGAAAAGCAGGTGGTCTGATTTTTTTCCAGTGAAAGGGAAAATTGCTTTATGTTGTGTTCCTAAAACTTTGAACAAATACAAAAATGAAAATATGCACACTCCTTCACATGTAGAAAGGACCAAATATCTTCTCTTTGCTTTTAAAGGGCAGAAGTCATCTTGAAGCAGAATATATTAGGTTTACAGCCATTTTAAACTAATAAAAAGAGCCTTGTGTTCTGAAGCCAAATATCATCAAAGGTCACAAGAAACACAGCCTTGGTATGATTCTCTTAACTGCTTTGATCCCCTGTGGATACTCTTCACTGCATGTGTGAGACAATGAAACTGATTGATTACAGTAGTTGAACAAAGTTAGGATTTCCAGTTGGCAGTATGGTTTTTGAATAATTTACTGCATACTCTGTTAGTGGAACATGTATGTTAATTAATACATTTGTCATATATTAATATCCAGAATGCAAGATTATGTAGTGAAGATCTATTACAGAGATACTCAGATTACAGGAAACTGGTATGAAATTCATTTTATTGGCATGAACACAGGACTAATAGTAGAACTGACCCATATGAGTTCTATTAAAATATATTTGATATGGCATATTTCCCAGTTGAGTAAAGTTTTGCATTTTAGGGATACATCATTAATATCCTCTAAAATTTACTACTATTCATCTTTACATTTCTTTTGTGAACTGAGAATATTATATGTTTATCTGAAAGACAATGATTGGCCTCAAATCACTCAGTTGGCTGATTAGGAATTTGAACTCCTGAACTCTTTTATCAGAAGCTGACACTATTCAATATAATTCCCTGCTTCTTACAGTAATTTATTTTTGTTCACTTCTAGGATTTTCTCTGTAAGCAGTGATGCACTGAACTTCCTTCTGGAATTTACTAATTGGAAGAGGCTTCCGTGGAATGTGGAGCAAGTTCTTTCCAGCCGCAAGGCCACTTCCATGTGGATGCCCTGTAGTTACTTTGGTAAGCAAAGAATGAACCAGCTTATTTTTGTGTGGTCTGTTTATTAGTGTCTAAATAACAAATAGTTTGTTGATCGATAATACAAGGACTATAGCCTTGTTCTACATGCTCAGGGAGCATAATGTTAATTTAAATATACACACAAATAAAGTATTAATCATTGCATAATGTGTTCAAAATAGGATAATTTGAATCTGATAATTTTGTGATCCAAGGGAAAAGTCTGGATTGATTTGTTCTGTGACCTATTTGTTGTCCTTGCTATCCATGGCATTCTTAGGAGCCTTTTCCAACACAAATATTCAAAAGTGTTAATACTGTTTGTCTTGCTTCTTTGAAGTCCAACTTTTGCATCCAGAGACTGTAACAGGTCACTGCTACTTATCAAGTGCAAGTCTACCGTGTATTTCTTACTGCTGGTTACTGTCCTTAACTGTTGATAATCAGTCCTATAAAACAGAAACTATTTGTCTCTAGAATATCTTCACTGTCAATTTTAAGATTGGTTGCTGTGCTTATTGTATTAGTTTGGTTATTTTTAGATTAAAATTCCATTTTTTTCAGTGCCCCTTGACTTTTGTTATTTTGTTTCATTTCAGATCCTTATTTATTAGAGGTATGTATTAGAGTAATATCATCAGCATAGTTCAGGCTACTGAGATGTCTTCCTCCAATTTCAAAATCATGCCCATGTTCTTTTAATACAGGCTCTCTCAACATACATTAAGCATACACCTGAATAGATAAGGAAAGACTACACAACTTCATTATTTTCTGACCTGGAGACTGCTTTGCTATGGACTATGGTTTTGTTTCATTTAGGTTTTGTATGAGGATATTGAATAATCATGAGCTTCCCATTTTTATACTACAGCTTGATGTAATAGAGATGTCAATCAATAAAGTACATTATGATTTCTTTCTGATAGTGTTTTACTTTCTCACTTATCCTGAAATAATTTACTTTATTGGTCTTTTCTGTGTATGATTCCATCTTCAATATATAGAAATGTGATTGTAACAATCCTTCTTAAGAGTTGTTTAATATTTTTCTTGCTGAGATCTAGTCTTTCTTGGTAAGACTTTTTCTTTTTTCAGTTTCTATCATTCTGTTTCCTAGGCCTAGAAACATTTGTGCTTCTTTCATTTCAAGTTCTCACTAATTCTTCTCACACAGCTCTGCGTTTTTTCCCCTCCATGACAGCACCAGCAACTAAAGTCTCCAAAGGCTTTAATGTAGCCACATCATAAACACTACTAATATTCTGAAAAATATAGTTCTTCCTCAGTAGTATATTGACAGCAATCTGACCTAAGGGGCTCATCGTTTGATACTAAATATTGTCAATCACTTTATATTGTCTGTCTTTGTGGATTTGTTACAATATGTAGGAGTGATTTACCATTGCTTTTTTTAGCATGGTATGAAATGATGCCTTCTTACGGTACTTTAGCAATCCTCCTCTTGCACAGTTTTCCAGTATTGCTGCTGCCTGATATAAGTGTTGGCTTGGTTTAGCTGAGCAACTGGGATCACCTTCAGGCTTTGAGTGATGCTGCTGGGAATATGCACTCTTGAGATTTATTCTTAGCATTCTTTGCACGTTTCTTCCACAAACACACCCCTTGTCAGAGTGAGGCATCGTAGCAACACCTTGGTGCTTTTGTGGATTAAAAATATATACAAAAGAGAAAGCATATGTATAGATAGTATCTTGGGGTCAAGTTAATGTGCCAGGAACACCAATTTATTATTACTAATGAAGCAAATGTTTTGAAAATTGAAGGATCCTAGATTTAAGTCGAGAGACCTTGGGAATATCTAGATTATTCTGGGCTATATGCTGAGTGGCTAGATTATTTCCTAAACAGTGGATGCTAGTGTTGAAGTAGTAGAGGCATCTGTGCAACTTGGCTTTTTTTCTTCTTCTTCAAATTAGGCTTCTGAAACCAGTGTGCTGTTGTGTTTTTAATAAATGATCCTGTGGTTCTGCTTAATCCTGCTCTGGAAAAAAAGGTCATTCAATTATTGCAGGCAACAGTGAAGCTGCAGACTGCCTGCCAGGCGGGGAGAATAGTGCAGATATCTCTGCAATCATCAGTTGCTAACTAGATACCCTGGAGACCGAAATACCATCTTTTAATAATGGAAAGGTTAGGAAAGCCTCTGATCAGAAAATGTTTCTTTTTTTGTGTGTTCAAATCCGGCAAACACATGGAGAGAGTTCTGCCTGAATGGTGCTTTAATTAATCTCACTTTATGGTCTCTATCAGCTTGCCAACTAGATCTTTTTTCTTATTTTATTTCTTGTTAAAAATCTCTTTTTAAAAAAATTGAACTTATGGTTGTTAGTATGGTCTGAATTGACTTTGTTCTCATATTTTCTTTTTTAAATATTAGGATACAGCTTTCTCGGTGAACATTCACATGATTGCATTCCAAAATACATTGACTTCAAGAATTAAAAGAAAGTATGATAAAATATATTTAATGCTAATAGAATTAAATACAGTATTAATCTCTAGTCATTCATTTATTAATTGCCTTTCTATCATGTTAAATATTGGAATTTGATAATACTTTTGAAGGTTTTGGTGGGCCACATAGAAACATTTTGAACATTTTCAGGTGCCATGAAAACATATACTGTTGTGGTGTACAGCAAGAACTTGTTTGATATATCTGATAATTCAGTGTCCTTTACCTATTGTCATCTAAATATTGCCTGGGGAATTCTTGGCAATTGTTATTGTAGTATGTCTAGAAAGCACTGAGTCAAGAAAAGTTTGTGTTGGTTAGATTCTGCGCAAAATAGAATTAATCTGCATTTGCTATTACGAAATATGATTGCCTCGAACAACTATAGATTTAGAGAGCATTAATAGTTATTATTATTAAATTTATTTGCCGCCCATCTTTCCACAAAACATTTATTGTTTATAAATGGTTGTTAGCTACCTAAAATGTTATGTTCAAGTTTATCTCTGAATATTACTTGTGGAAAGATAACAGTGATCCAGGCCAGGACATTTTACTCGTGCACTTCTTAGAGTCCTCTAGTTAGCCCCTGTGGGAAATAAGATGCTGAACTAGATAGGTTTTTGGTTTGATCCTGCAGGGTGCTTATTAAATTATGTTCTAAAGGACCCAAAGGTACGCCTTTATAGAAGAATATAAGAGGAGATTAATGAGAACAAATATTTGAGCATATGTGAACCCATAAAACTAGCACCTTTTGCAAAATCTTAGTAATAAATAGGCTCACCTGAAATTGAGTATTGCTATCATGTTTATTTTTTTTCGTTCCACCCTGAATTTTTCCCTATTTCATCCAGGGGGATTAATTACCACATCATATGTCAAACCATCACCCTTATTTTCTACCATTCTTACTTTTTCTGTTCACTTTTACTGTCACTTTCCTTATTTTAAATAACCCTAATAATATGCTGATTTGCAAAGTGAACGCTTACAATTAACCATTCCCAGCCAGTTAACTCTGGAGCTAAAAATCCCCCCGAGCATCATTTTAGAGCACACAGTCTTCAGATACAATCTCAATAAAAGAAACCAAATATATGATTTTGACCAATTTATGTCTTTTTCATGGGTAATGTTCTCAAATGGGTCTCAGTTAACTGCTGCCATTATCCTATATGCATATATATGCATCATCACCATTCAAAATTCCTGTGCACTGTGTTCTTCCCCATGTTTTCAGTAAAGTGAACTCCAGCTGCAGCCAATCCTGGAGATTTCCTTTTTGCTTTGAAAGTGTGTGTATATGTGTCGTGTGCACATGTATGTGTATGTATGTGTAGAAATAGACACACTAAATATCTTTATGTAAGTACCTGTATAGTAGGCTCAACTGATGGTAGACTGGGGGTATTAAAACTAGAAGGTAGGAATTTTATCCCAGCCCTCACCTCCAACTTTAGGATAACAATTTGGTTGGTCCTACTGCCACCATTTCCTGACAGTTAGAACAATTAATCTGAACAGCTTGGTTTCAGAAGTTGTGAGTGCTCCATTACTGGGTTTTCAGAAGGTTTTTAAACAATTGTTTTCCTGAATGAACATGATATGAGGTATCTATTCTTCTCCAGTTTTGTTCTTCCTGCTAACTGGGATTCTAGTAGGTTAAATCTGTTATAGTTATGGAAGGAACTGTTTTTCTAGGCTTAGTGTACAGTTTTTGCAGTTTTCTTTTTAATTATGCTCCTAGAATTAAAGTAACCCAAGTTTTTCCCTATATTCAGGAGTGGGAAAGCTGAAGTTGTTTGACTCTGGACCCCAGCACAAAGACAAGTTAACTGTCATTTGGGGGTGGAGAGGGAGGAATGGATTATGTTATCCTCAGCCTGCTGTGAACTCCATCTAAGTTTCTGCATTCCATGCAATTTTTTCTATTTGAGTTGGTTAGTGTGTGTTTTGGGGGGGTGGCAGGGCTTAACAACCATTTATTTAGCAACTGTTCAAAATTAAAACTTGTGTCTGATTATGTGACTGTTAAAACACCCCCTGCATTCAAGTGATAGTGATCTGGGAACTTGGCAACCTGTTTCAACTTAAGGAGGGCTGCCAAGGAACCTATGATCACATTTAGTCTTCCCTGCTAGCTTCCCCAGCAAAGCAATGGGGAAGCCAGCAGGAAAGTTTGCCAGCCATGGCCTCTTGCTCTGCCCTCTGCTTTCTGGGGCTGAGTGAAAAAGATCCATTCCAAATGTGCTGCATGATGGAGAGTCTCTGTAAGGAGGCTGAGTGAAATTGTTCCTCTCAAAATCCAAGCAGGATTTTGGAAAGGGCATTTAAAGCATAAGGCATTTCCAGCCAGCTTTCTCCAGAAGTGAGAGATCCCTTATTTCTAGGGGCTGGCTTTGAATGCACCATACTGCACAAATTCTTAATGCCAAAATCCTGCTTGGATTTTAGGATGGAGTTCTCGAGCCCAGTGCTATAGTTTCCTTCTGCTCACAGAGGAGAACTGCCTGCTCCTCCCCCTTTTTGGCAGGTAATTCTTTTGCTCTGCTTAATGACCCACACAATCACTTAATCACCACAACAGGGAGAGTCAGGATTATGGTTTTTGAGAAGGTGATCATGTGCGCATCTCACTTAGGAATTGCAATGACTTATGGTTTAAATTCTGGGTGCAATTGTGATAGTAAGTCAAGGGCTATGTGTAAAGTTGTGTCATTAGGGTTTGTAACTTCCAGTTCTCCAGCGTAGCTTCCCAATCAGCATTCCCACAGTTTCTATATAAACAGAAGAAAAGTCTTTGACAAATGTACTTGCTTGAAGGCCAAAATATTTTGATCAGTCGATAAAGAATCCTGCATTCCTTACTGTTTTTTTTTTTTAAACCAAAGCTATTGGATATAAGTTGTTCTTCAACAAGAGCCTGTTTATTTGAGAATGTTAGCCAAAGCACCCTTTTCCTTTAACCTTTCCTTTTCCTTTCTTTTCCAACCAATATAACTTTTCCATAACTTCTTTCAGTGCAAATATTTTTCCGTCTCCATGATAAAATTGGAAGAAACTTTTGGGACCATCCAGTCCTTTGGTCAGTGAGAGAATCTAGATTAAAGCATTCATAGTATATGTCTATTCAGCTCCTACTTGAGCATATCCAGTGAACCAGAGTTTACTACCTCTTTCAGTAATTGGTCCCAGTTGTCAAAATATTGTTAGCTTTACAATTTTCTTAACATTTAAATGAAATCTTCCTTTGAGTTAAATCTATTTATTGTATCCTGCACTCTGGAACAATGGATAATTGCCTTCTCCTATGTGAATCTCTTCAGGTATTTGAAGTGAGTCATCAAATCCCTCCCTAGTTGGCTTTTTTCAATTTGTATTTCAACCTGGTATCTGAAATTTCAGTTCTGTTTTCTTACATGTTTAAAAATATTAGAAATGTAAGTTTTACACATCTAAATCTATCCCTTCCTTCCATCCATCCATTCATATGCACACAGATAGAATCACACCATATACAGTACATACATGAAATAGAGAAATAAATCAGAAAACCTGAATGAAAAAAAGGAAAAGAAAAGTTGCTATCTCAACACTTAGGCCTGCTGCTTACTCTTATTTGAGGAATTCTGATTTAAATCTGCTCTGCTTTGTTAGTGGCTGTCCTTTGATCTTATTTTTTAAAAATTTTAAAAACACTGTTTATTCTTATTGTTTTAGTCCAGAATGTAGCTTTCTTTGAAGATTAGGTATAAGAAAGTCAAGGATTTCCATTCAGTAAATAATTAACAACCCCTTTTTTCCTATTATTATCAAAGAGGAAATATAAACATACAAATTTTATTGTAAAACAGTAGGAATTCCAGGTATTAGTCCAGAAGACTGTTTGTACCTCTAATGGAGACAGAGTCAAAGAATGGCTGAGACTAAGAGTAGGTCCTTCAATTCATGAAGGAATACATCAGTTCAAGACTAGAATTTTGTATGAGGCTCATTGTTGTTCTCTTTGTAAACTGGCTGTGTCCCTCAGAACACCAAAAATTGTTATCAAATGGTAACAGTGATAATTTTTAATGTGACAGAGAAATAGAATGCTTATATTACATAACTTGTCAATAATTGTTATTTGCTATATTTAAGTTGGAATTGGATGAAATAAAATCCAATTTGCTCTGAATTCTGTTACTTTATGATAAATAGCCTAAGACATACTTACCCATCAGAAGCCAAGTGTAATTCTTGAGTTAGGAAAGGTATTGGCTTCCCTCTGCAGGCCTTTGGTGATGACCACTGAAACAGAAGGTTCATGAAAAACTCAGTTATTTTGCTCCTGATAAATGCATGTTTTTTTCTTATGACAGAACATATCCCATCTTTGTCTCATCTCTGCCGCCTGGAGATTCGGTCACTTTTAACAAGAGTTTGTTTGCAATCAGACCAGCACATCCGCCAGTTGCCGATACCTACTTGCCTACAAGACTTTTTACTTTATTTGGATGTATTAAGAACATACTCCATTTCAGAATCTTGGCTTAAGGTGGGAGAAGTCTATGAGGAAAGTACCCTGCCATCTTGTTCTAATTCAGAACATAAAGAAGAGAATAAATAGAACTGTCATCTGAATGTTTAAAGAGTTTTCCACTTTTATAAAGAATTCTCTGTTTGATGGTTGTTGTAAAAATTCATTTCTCTTCTGTTGTTCACTATAGGATAATTTCATTCAATAGTCCAGAAAGAATTTCCTCATATGTCTCTCAAATGTGTTGGACTTAAATTACAGCAATGTTTTGAATGCACAAGAATGTTTTGGATAACTTACATCTTTTGTGAGTTTCTACTCCAAAACCTAGAATTTAAATAAAAATGTCATATAAACATAGATTATGTCAATGTTCAGTTGCATCTAAGACAAGCTGTGATGACATCAAAATAGCAACCTGTGTGACTTGACCTTATGTGGCAGACTTTTCATGCTACTATGACATCTGATACAACAACTTTCTTTGTGTAACAGAGTTATCATACATGTTTTACTCATTTGCTCTCCAGGGGATACTGATGACAGTGGTCATTCCAAAATTAAAATACATTTCTTGGGAGTATTCTTGGTAAAGTATTTTGTTGTTGCCTTTGCTCACAATAATATGAATTTATTAACAATAATAAATGAAATTTATGAAATAAATAAATGAATTCATGTCTTGCCAGAGATCTCACTTTAACAAGCTCTGTACTAAATATCATGCTTTCCCGATCAGGTACTCTCCAGAAGTGTGGGACTACTACTCTCTCTGATGGCTCGTGTGGCTATTGGTATGACAATCAGGAAAGATGGGAATTGTGATTCAGCAAACCTGAGGAGCATAGGCTTTGGGAAGGTTGCCATTCTCTCAATGAAGGGAGAGTCTTAATTAGAATAATTTAGGTTAAAGACAAGGATTGATCCTGACCCTGGAGAGATGCAGCCAGTCAGAGGAGACAGTATTGGCCTAAATGGATGAATGATCTGATTCATTGTGAAACAGTTTTATCTCCCATACAAAATAGTTACAATTCATCCTTACAAATTCCAGCCCGTGGTGGCAAGGCAAGGATGAACAGAGGTGCAGAAGCCCGTCCATGGTTTCAGTTAATCTGTTTTTGTGATTGGCGCAATCCTTTGAGGGTGCATGAGTCCCGGAGAGATTTGTGCTGACGTGGGGGAGACTCGGGTTGCAGTGTGGGGAAGGCAACCCCTCTGCAGCAAAGAGGAGCCCTCCAGAGCCCAATGAGCAAGAAACAGCCTCCTATCAATGGCGGCTCCGAAGTCTGGACTGCCTCCGATGTAAAGAAGCGAGTGAGTGACTGTGAGATCATTGAGGAAGAGTGTGGCAGAGAAAATTAGTGGTGGAGAGGAGGATTGGAATGCCGTAGACTTTTATAAGGCTGTTACAAGTGTCTGTCTGGAGCCCTAAAAGAAAGCGGCCAAAAAGCAGATGCGAGGCAAGTGAAAGTGAAAGGGCTTGGCAGACAGAAGAGAGAGAGAGGACAATAACAAGTAAATAGGGAAATTTATGAGGTTGGGAGACTAGCGGCTGGAAGGTGCCTGGAAGTTGTGGAGGATTTGGACTATCTCATTTTATTTTTATTCTGAAAGATTTTATTAAAGTGGAGACGGGAAGAAGATCGGAGCTGACGATTGTGGAGGATTTGGACTATCTCATTTGATTTTTATTCTGAAAGATTTTATTAAAGTGGAGACGGGAAGAAGATCGGAGCTGACGGAACAGAGATAGTGTGGCGCCACAGGTGATATTTAGAAACCCTGAAGCCATCGTAACAATATAACTGACATAAACCACTTAACAGCCCTTTAGGGAGCATACTGATCTAATTGAGGAGGTGGTTCCATCTGAAGAAAATCAGGAAAATTGAACTTAGGAACGCAGAGACAAAAAATAAAAGTGGAAGCTTCCGAATGTGTGGAGATACCACATAATTACAGACACTACTCAACATTTTTTACCTCCCCACTTCTGGTGTGTTTGGACTGAAAGCTCTAAAACTTAGACAGAAAGCTAAAAACTTACTTCAAAATTCCTTTTCCCCCTTTTTTTACTCTCTTCTGTATACATTTGCTCAATTTTTTTTTCTTCTTTTTCCCTCATCATTTGGCGCTATGATAAACTATCTCTTCTTCTTTACTCTCTCTTTATAATGATTATAAATATGCATACTGGGGAAAGGAAAATTGATTGTTGTAACTGATTGTTAAATAATTAAATGAATTGATTTAATTGATTTATTGATAATAATGATATACTTTGATTAGATATGTAGGGAAAATAGTAAGAACATTAAGTATTATTTAATTAATAAGTATAGGATTTTATGTATTAATATTATAATTTATTGTGTGATCACAATTAATCCACTTGGGAATGAGTGTAATACTGTTTGTGTTTAAGAATATTTAAAATAAGGTTAGATAAATACACATATTTATTTATAATATTTAAATATAGTTGGATTTGGATATTTTTTATCTATCTATCTATCTATCTATCTATATATATATATATATATATATATATGTTTTCTTAGGCTTTCGCGGGTACTTACATGTGTGCTGTTTAGCTTCCTTCGGGTATTATCCCACGTCATTGTAGTTCTGTTAAAGTTGTAGCAACGTTTCAGCAGAATCTCATCTGCCATCCTCAGGCTTCTGTATAGAGTTAGTTTGAAACCAGGAACTAACTCTATACAGAAGCCTGAGGATGGCAGATGAGATTCTGCTGAAACGTTGCTACAACTTTAACAGAACTACAATGACGTGGGATAATACCCGAAGGAAGCTAAACAGCACACATGTAAGTACCCGCAAAAGCCTAAGAAAACAAATACACATATATATATATATACATACATACATACATACATACATACATACATACATACATTTGTTTTCTGAGGTTTTCGCAGGTATTTGTATGTGGATCTTTGGTTATTCAGGTTTTCTCCCACGTAAAAATGGAAGTATCTAGGCAACGTTTCGATGAAGTCTCATTCATCATCTTCAGGTTTGTTTCTTCGGATCTGTGCTTCAAACCCCTCTGACCCGTACAAGAAGCGAACTGACACCCACCATGAAGATGTGGCACGACCACGAACGCGAAGCCAAACAACAGGATCACAGCTCACCAGCTCAAATCGCCCAGCAACTAAGACTAACCTGAGCACAACCAAGCCCCCACCTGAACAGAACACACCCCCAGCCAATCAGAACACAGCCAACCACCCTACCAATCAGAACACAGCCAAATCCCCAACCAATGAGAACACACCCCCAGCCAATCAGAACACAGCCAAGCCCCCACCCAATCAAGTCACACCCCCACTAGCAGTTAAAAGGAAGAAGCAGCTGCAACTCATGTTACTCTGAGAAGCACAGAGCCGAAGAAACAAGCCTGAAGATGATGAATGAGACTTCATCGAAACGTCGCCTAGATATTTCCAATTTTACGCGGGAGAAAACCCGAATAACTAAAGAAAGAAATATATATATGTGTATGTATGTATGTGTATATATATATATATATATATATATATATATACATACATACATACATACATACATACATACATTCATTCATTCATTCATTTATTTATTTATTTATTTATTTATTTACATGAAGTTATGTATAGAGGCTGAACAGAGACCTTACAAAATTATATATGTGATTTAGAATTTGGATTTAAAATTATACAGTGATATAAGTACTTATACTCCAGTAACCTGTTATGAGCACAGCTATCTAGCAGATAGATAGATTAAGTAATTAGATACTGGTCAATCCTAATACAGAGATTCTATCATTGAATGTTAATTTGGGATAATATAATTAATATAGTACAACAGAAACAAATCTTAAAAGAAATGAGTTCCACACCTACTACAGCTCTGAAAATTGGAAGAAAGTTCACCCCGACATTAACAACTATGTCGGCAACAGCTTCGCCCATGGCACAAAAAAACCATAGAAGAAACATTACCAGTGGAGAAACAAGCTAACATCTCGAATGCCAACATCCAATCAATTTTGCTGACTTTACAGGAATCGATGACGAAGCTGCAAGAAACAATGATAAAAAACCATAACGAGACGAGAGCAGATATCAATGAACTAAAAGAGGAGATGGGGAAATTAAAAGCAGAAATGAAAGTGGATATCTCCAAACTAGAGGACAAAGTTGGATTATTACAGCAGGCCTTTGAGAAAAATGAAGCAACAATAAAAAAAGGTAGAGAAAAGGACTGAATGAACCGAAAGGAAATTAGAAAGGGAAGATGAAGAATTAAAGAATGTGCGTAAAGACATGGAAGACTCACTGGTCTACCTAGAGATGGACAAGGCTGCTACATACTTGAGATTTCAAAATGTAGTGGAATCCAAAGAAGAAGACCTGGAACAACTAATGGCGGGAATACTGGCTGGACTATTGGAAAAGGATAAAGATGACATCTTAAGGGAGTTTAATGAAGTTTACAGGATTAGCACTAATTATGTGAGATGCCACAAATGCCCAAAAGAAGTCCACATATGATTTGCAAGAAGGAGTGTCCGGGATATCATATATAGGATGTCAAGAGATGAAACAATCACGTATAAAGGTAAAGAAATCTTGATTCTCAAACAAATACCAAGAAGAGTAAGAGAATAAAGAAGAGACTACAAATTCTTAGCAGCTTACCTAAATCAGAAAAGAATCGTATTTAAATGGCTAATCCCAGAGGGGATGTTACTTTTTTGGAACGAAAGGAAAATTAAAATAGACTCCATGGAAAAGGCCCAGGAATTTTATGAGCGATTGGTAGGTCTGGAAGACCAGAGCAGTAAGGAGGAACTGGAAACAAACTCCCAGGAAGATCAAGGCTATCATAAGAACAGAGATGGAACTGTAGGAAATCAAGGAAATACTCACCTACATCAGGAGAGAGAAGAAAGTAGGGCACATCTTCAGGCACAAGGAGACCGGAGCCATTACAAGACAAAGAGCGAAACAATTAATTAAATGGAAGAAGAAAAGAAACTACTATCAATTAATATAAATGGCTTAAACTCGATAAAAAGGAAAAGGATAATAGCTAAACTAATCAAACAAAATGCTGATATAATATGCCTACAAGAAACTCATATAAAGAAAACAGATGAAACTTAACTAGAATGTCCGAAATTAAGGAAGCTATCTACCGCACCAGCAGACATGGAGAAAAAGAAAGGGATTGCAGTATATGTTAAAGAGGATTTGAAAGCAGATTTAATATGGTTGGATTCTGAGGAAAGACCTCTGCTTTTGCAGATCTGCATTAAAGCCATCCAATTCTCTTAGTGGTAATCTACCACCCGAACGGAGATCAAAAAGAGTTTTTTAAGCATCTTTATGGAAAAATAGTAGAATTGGAAAAAAGAAATATTTGTATCATAGGAGACTTTAATTCTATTGCTGATTATCAAAAAGTAATGGGGGGAAGAACAAAGGGGGGAAAAGAGAGCTTCCCAAGATATGTATGGAAATGATGAAGGAGTTAAATTTGATTGATATATGGAGAAGATCACATCCCGAAAAAGAACAATTTACATTCTATTCAAATCCTCATCAAATATGGACACGAATTGATATGGCATGGATGAATGGGGAAATAGCAAATGAGATAAAAGGGATTGAAATTTTACGTAATGAATGGGCAGATCACAATCCAATTCAGATAATATAGAAGGGTAGGGAAAAACCCAAGAAAAGATGGACGTTAAATACTCAGTTAATAAGAGAAAAAGAATACACCAACAAACTCAAGGAGGAATTAAATTATTTCTTTAAGGAAAATTATAATGGAGCAACTACGAAGCAAAACATTTGGGATACAATGAAGCCAGTAATAAGAGGTATAACAATCTCTTATAACACCAAGAGGAATAAGGAAAAATACGCCCAGCAAAACAAATTACAACAAAAATTTAAGGAATTAGAAACTCAATTCCAGAATACCCCAAAGGATTCAATATTGCAAAATCAGATAATAATAAAACATAAACTGAATTTAATTGAACAAGAGAGAATGATTATAAATTTGAATACAACTAGACAAACTTATTTTGAGCATGCTAATAACCCAGGGAGATGGCTATCATATAGACTAAAAAAAAGAAAGAAAAGATATTGATATGCCAGCTAATAGATGGAAAGGGGGACATACAACAGGAGATAGAACAGAAAAAAGAAATTGGCCATAAGTATTTTGAAGAGTTATATAAAAAGGAAGAAGTTAACGAAGATAGAATAAAAAACTATTTCAATGAAGTGAAGGATTAAGCAATTGGGGAAGAAATGGAAAAATTATTAAACAAAGATATTACTTGGTTTGAATTGAAATCAGCAATAGAGAATCAGAAAAAACAATAAATCCCTGGGACCAGATGGGATTCCAGGGAAGCTGTACAAGGCAATAGCAGAAAAAATAGGACCTCTTATGGTGGAAGTTTTTAATGATGTCTTATTGGCAGCCAGGATGCCGGACTCATGGAGGGGGGCATTGATTTCGCTGATCCCGAAGGAGGATTCGGATCCCCAATATATACATAATTATAGGCCGATTTCACTGTTAAATACTGATTTCAAAATATTTACTTCTATTATAGCAAGTAGACTAAAAAGAATGTTAAATGAGCATATATATGAAGATCAAAATTGATTTCTCCTGACCAGACAAATCAGGAACAACTTAAGAATAATACTAGATGTCTTAGAATTTTACGAAGCCCACCCCGAAAAACAAATTGTATTTATGTTTTTAGATGCAGAGAAGGCCTTCGATAATTTAAATTGGCAATTTTAATCCAAAAAATTTATAATATGAATTTAGGCACCAAATTTGAAAATATTATAACAACCATTTATGATACACAACAGGCTAATATTATAATAAAGGGGGAATATTCCCCCCCAATAAAAATAGAAAAAGGAGTCAGACACGGCTGTCCACTCTCACCCCTGCTCTTCATATTATTATTAGAAGCATTACTAATGCGAATTAGACAGAACCCACACATAAAAGGATTAAAGGTTAAGAAAGAAGAATATAAGTTGCAAGTGTTTGCGAATGATATGGTTTTTTTCATCGAGGAACCAGTAGAAAGAGGACAAAAATTGATGAATGAATTAGAACAATTTGGAGCAGTAGCAGGACTTAAAATTAATTGGAAGAAAACAAAATTAATGACTAAAAATTTAACAGAAAAACAAAATAGAACTAGAAGAAGTTATGGGAATACAAGTGATAAAAAAAGTTAAATACTTAGGAATATGGTTGACAGCATATTGTAAGACACTTAAGGAAAATAATTATGATAAATTGATGCAACAGGTAAAGAAGGATTTAGAAACATGGGGCAAGCTGCAACTTTCATTATGAGGCAGGATTGCTGCTATTAAAATGAATATTCTTCCAAAATTCCTATATATATTTCAGATGATCCCACTCAAACTACACAATTTTTTTTTGAAGAACTTAATAAAATAACTGTAAAATTTATCTGGCAAGGGAAAAATCTTCGAATAAATTTAAAGGCAATGCAGGATATGAAGAGCAGGGGAGGTCTGGCACTTCAAATTGGGAGTTGTATTATAGTGCAGCCTCTTTAGCATGGTTGAAGGAATGGGTGAATTTAACCAATAAGAGAATATTATTCTTAGAAGGCCATGACTTGCAAAGGGGGTGGAATGCTTTTTTATGGGATGTAGGGAAAACTAGCCAGAAATATTTTCACATACACCTAATCAGAGACTCATTATTAACTAATTGGAAGAAAATACGGAAAAAACACTGTTTAAAAATACCAATTTGAATTTCAACAATGGAGGCGATGATTCATCCAAATAATCTGGATATCATTAAAATGATTAAATATAAGGATCTATTGGATACACAAGGAAATTTGAAATCGCGGCAAGAACTTCAAGAGTGGGGACTAAAAAGTGATCAGTGGGCATATCTTCAAATTCAAAGTAGATATAAACAGGACAAGAAAGAATTTGGAATTAACAATAAACTCCAGCAATTAGATAAAATTTTATTAGGATCAGGCAAAGAAAAAACAACAAAATTTTACAATTATTTATTAGAAGTAGAATTAGAAGAAGAAATTGTAAAAGAGAACATGATAGCCTGGAGTAGGAATATGGGACGTAGCATCACCATAACAATGGGAAAAGGTCTGGGGTAGAAATAATAAAATTACAAAATTGGTAGCATACAAAGAAAATGCCTATAAAATGTTTTATAGATGGCACCTTCCTCCTTCGAGATTAGCAAAGATGCACCCCAATATGAGTCCGAATTGCTGGAATTGAAAAAAAAAAGGGGACTTTTTTCCATATGTGGTGGTCCTGTACAGAAGCTCAAAAATATTGGCAGAAAATTAGAAATTGGCTGGAAGAAATGACAAGAGAACAGATCGAATTCAAACCAGAGTCTTTTCTGTTAGGGATTTTTGATAAACAAATATCAAAAAAAGTGAAATATATAATAATACACAGTTTGACAGTGGTCAGATTGGCTTTTGCACAATGAGGGAAGCAGCCTCATGTTCCATCAGAGGAGATGATCATTCAAAAACTTTCAAGTTGTGCAGAAATGGACAAATGAACTTTGTTATTAAAAAATAAAGACACTTCAACATACTACAACAGCTGGAACTGCTGGTACAAATGGCTAAACCAAAGATAGATTTACACTAAAAGGCAAAAGAGGACAGGATAAATCCATCATAGTGATATACAGATATATGTAAGGATTAGGTGTGTGTTTTTGGCATAAAATAAGGATAAAAAAGAGGTCTTACAAACTGTTGAAGATGATAATGTTTTTAATTGTTTTCTATTTTTTCTTTCTATTTCTTCTCCCTTTCTTCTTTTTCTCTCTTTCATTTATGTATGTGTTGTTGGTTTGTTTTAATTGTAAAATCAATAAAATTCATTTAAAAAGAAAAAGAAATTCCAGCTCTTAAGTGATAGTCAAAAACCATGAATGCACAGTATTTTCAGGGATGTCTGCAAGAAGGCAGGATGGAAAATGCTGCATTGTGATCAAGACCTGCCTCTTTTCTGTGTGTGCCATGCATTTAAAGAAAAGTGGCAGATTCTTGAAGATGCTGCTGTTTTGTGTGTTGCAGTGACTAAAAAGTGCAGCAATTTAAAGAAGATTGGAGGATATCTTGCTTTCAAATTAAGTTATCAACAGCTATTCCCCAAATAATAAAATCAACAGTGCATAGGTCTGCATGCACCATCACAGCTAAAAATAGCTTGAGACCAGCTGCCTACACTTGCGAAGGTTGTGTGCTTGTGCAAAACATTTGTAAAGACTGAGGACATTCAGATTTTTCCACTACTTTGTAGAATTACTAGTATACGTATGGCAAAAATTAACATAGCATTCCTGGCTTATGATATTCCTATCAGGTTCTTTCAAGCCTCTTTATAGAGCTATTGTTTTTCTTAAAAAAACATTGTCATATTTCCAGCATTCACTGCTAAAAGATATGCACCCCCATTCCCTGGACAAATTATGTTTCCAACCAATTTTTTTCATACACCTTGCTCAAACTATTTTCCCTGCCTCTACCTTGCTTCTCATCTTATTACCCTGGTTCTTTACTTCTGGATATAGATCACAAATGTTTCCCAAATTTCTAAATTTACAGATCAACTCGTTTTGTTTTTTTTTACAATGCAGTTCTACTCCAGGGAAAAATACAGTGAGGCCACTTTTGGGCTAACAGAAGTGAGCATAAATATTTCATGTCTCATTTCGACTGAGCGTGGAAGATGGTAGCAGAGGCAGAACAATGTCTCTGTATTTGCTACACTGCAGTGATATTGTGCTGTGAAATGACATTTTTGTCTTTTAAAAATCAAATACATTTTATTTTGATTCCTCCAAAGACACAGCAGAAGAGGGTGACTGCTGTGTGTGTCCACATCTAAATGGTACTTACTTGATTTTTTATGTAAGTATGTTATGCTGATTGTATGGCATCATGTTGCGGCATGCGGCAGAGTGTCAGAAGAGATTTATTTCAAATCGTCATGGATCCAGGAGGTTCAGTGAAAGGAAAAAACTCCAACTATACTCTCTCACAGTAGCTGACTTCATATGATTGTTCGATAAAATAGCAGGAAG
Source organism: Laticauda colubrina (assembly GCA_015471245.1). Taxonomy (NCBI): domain Eukaryota; kingdom Metazoa; phylum Chordata; class Lepidosauria; order Squamata; family Elapidae; genus Laticauda; species Laticauda colubrina. Next base: position 59,597,172 of record BLBF01000018.1, on the reverse strand, counting down.
AAAAATTATCTGTTCTGAATTTCTTGGATAAGGCTGGGATAATTGTGCTTAAGGCACCAGGCTAGAAATCTGGAGACCATTAGTTTGACTGAGACATAAAAGCCAGCTGAGTGATCTTGGCCCAGTCACTTTCTCTCAGTCCAACCCACCTTATAGGGTGGTTGCTGGGAAAATAGGATGAAAGAGTACCATGTATGTTTGCTGCCCTGAAATTATTTATACAAATAACACACACACATTCTCTCTCTCTCTCTCCCTCCCTTCCTCCCCCCCTCCTCTCTCTCTCACACACAGAGTCCTGAGGTTAAAAACATTTGATTTAAGGTAAATAGACTGCCTATTACTAAAAATGGCAGAAAGCATTCTCCTTCCTCAAGATGATAAACTGGTGAAGCCACTTTTTACATTACCTATAATTATTACAAGCCAGTTTTATAACTACAAAATTATTAAAGCTTCAAACTAAATTCTAATTTTTTTCTGTTTCAAGCATAAAAACCAGAAGCAATATCCCAATAGAAACAAGACCAAATAAAATCTCTTTGTTTAAAAGTTTACATCCCATCTTAACAATTATTTTGTTAAATTCTGTTCAATCCATTTTTCCTCCTTTTTCACTCTGAGCAATGACATACATTTCTATTTACATTTATTTATCTTTCTAAACCATCTGTACTAACAAAAAACAATAAGTTCTTTCAACCACTTTTCTATTCAAGACTCAATATTTAAAAATTTCATCTATAACTATAATTAATTCTAATGCATCTTTTAACCTTCCTTTTAACATATGCTTTCAAATTCATTTTGAATAATATTTTGCAAACTTCAGGAATTGCTCAAAAGTATACACACACACACACACACACACTTTGTGTTACAACACACACACACACACACACACAGAAGTCAAAAACATATTTCCCCCCTTTCCTCATCCCATTCTCAAGCCTCTGTATGCACAAAACAGTGCATATGAACTTTAAAGTTGTTTTGATTTTAAAAGTAGGTTATGTGCTTATAAAAATGTGGTTGAGAAGGGCTAAATTCATATGAATCCTCTGGCCTGGGTGTTGATTAAATACTCAAATATGGATAATTCACAATTGATCCCAAAATTTATGTTGCTAAGTAAGGTATTTGTTAAGTGTGTTTTGCCCCATTTTATTTTCTTGCCAGACTGGTTAAGTGAATCAGTGCAGTTATTAGTGACACGGTTGTGAAAGAAATCTGCCTTCCGCTTTGACTTTGCTTGTTAGAAGGTTGCCAAAGGTGAACACCTGACCCTGGGACCTTGCAACTGCCATAAATACAAGTCAGTTGCCAAGCTTCTGAATTTTGATCATATGACCATGGGGATGCTGCCACAGTTGTGTGAAAAATGGTCATAAGTCACTTTTCCTAGTGCCGTAACTTCAAATGGTCACTAAGTCAACTACCTGTAGGGTCTCAGTTTTAGTTGCTGGCATACCTTGGAATAAAGATATGCTAAGTGGACAATAAAAGTACTCTAGTACTGGTTTAAAGTGGTAAGTAGGCCCTTTGGTCTTACTACTAGATGCCCTATTCTCCCAGGATAAGGCATGATTAGAATGTTACTGAAAATATGAGAAGATTATATTGCTTTGTAGGTATACTGATCAGAAAGTTCAGACATAAGAATCAATGAGAGAAGATGGGCAAAAGTATTTAACTGAACAGGAAACACAGGGTAATAAAAGTATACTGCAGACTTGCTTATTGCCGTTATGTCCTTCAGTTTGGGAATGGGTACCTCGTGGCATTAGAGACACCAGGAATATATTATGAAATAAGGACCAAAATAGAAGATAAAAGTAATGAATGCCTGCTGAACATCAGTAGTAGGATAAGTTACTGTTTCCATACCATCTTATCTCTTTCCTTGTATCATAAATTTTTGCCTGTTTAGAAACTATTTACTGGGACAGTAAATTTTTTTTTATCTTCTTGCTAGAAGGTGAGCTCCTTATTGACTAACAATAAATCCTCTTCAGGATGCCAGATACCAAAGACAGTTAAAACTGAGTTTTTGCAGCTGAGGAGTGTTCAACATTTGGCCAGGGAATAAATTTCACAAACTATTTATGTCAAGTCAGTAAAGGTCTTCAGTTGTACAGGGTTCCCCATATTAGTACACTGCTTTGATAGAAAAAATACAACACAGAGGGGGTAGTGAACTGTGGGGCAGTTATTGACCTGGTAATATAACTGCAAGTTTGTTGGAAAATGACTGGAAATTAATGGCATAATTACCCTAGAAAATCACTATTGCTTGCACAGTGGTGCTGGCAATATTTTTAAAAGCTATTTATTGTATTACGTATTTTGTATGGAGGGTTGGTTTGAATGGCAGAAGGCAATGTAAAGGAGGTCTATGTGTGTATAGTTTTAAAATATGCCTAAAGAATGATTATTTTCCTTATCGATAGAAATGGGTTTCTTCACTTTTTACTATTTTTCTTTTTCTTTGATTTCCAAAAAACCTAGAGTTCTTTACAAGAAAACTGTCTTAAATAAAATTTGATAATGTTTAGGTACAGGATGTGTAAAAACGTATAGAAAACGAAAACAGCTCACCAAAATAACAAAGAGTCAAAAGTATGATCCTACAATCCCTGCTGTCCTACAACTGCCTGGATGAATAGTTCCATAATTGGAGCTACACAACTGTCTGGTAAGCCATTAGGAGAAGTCCGTGGATAGAAAATGCACTAAAACGAATATATGCACAGATGCATTTGTGTGTGGCTAATGTCTGGTTAAATCTAATGGTGAAATGGGTTGGTATGTCAGTCTTTGAATTCTATAATGTCAGTTTCATCTCTAATTACTATTCATGTACAAGAGTACATATCTATAAAAGTGGAGGATTTTTAGCAGGTAAATAGTAGGAAGAAAGCAGGTGTAAAATCATCAATTTTGGATCTCCCATGTTTTTTTTTTAAAAAAGGAAGATAAAATTTACACAAACTGATAAAAAAATAAAAAGAAAAATTTTCTTCTCACTGATAGCACTATGGCCAGGGAGGAAACAATAAAAATATCTTAAATAAAAATTGATAATGTTTAGGTACAGGATGTGTAAAAACTTATACAAAATGACAACTGGGAAACACAAAGTTTGAGGAGTTAGCTATCATTTCATCAAAGGAAGGAGCCATAGTTAAAGTCACTTGGGATAAAGCAAGGCTTGTACTAAATGGATGAATGATTTGATTCATTGTAAAACAGCTTCTTTCATATTGGAAAATTTGAATTCTGATTCAACAGATCTGGAGTTCCCAAAGTTTGAAGAGGCTGCTATCCTAGCCATCATCTTTGGCTAAAAAACCAAGGCATATTCCAGCTGATCACATGGAAGAAGCTAAGTCTCCCCGCGTGTCTACCTACAAATTCAACGGTTTTTAATAACCCTGAAATCTTCACTTAACTTTGACTGACTTGTAATTTACAGAATATATAGCTATTAGATAAGAAATCAAATGCATTAACCCTGGAACTTGGAGGGATAGAAGTGATAATTTTGGATTTGCTTTTCAATTTTTAGCAGTAGTTGTTGAGTGCCAATGTCATGCCATTCCTTTGATTAATAATTATATACATAGAGTACTCATTAATGCATAGCACTATACAGTTCAAGGAAATGAAAGCAATTTTTCAATTCTTTCCAACTATAAATGCAAAATCTGATTGCCCACCAGAGGATGCTGTTTGGACATTATTGCAAATGCATATATCTGAGCTTTTGCCTGATTGCTCTTTGAGCATTTTTGAGTGTTAAAAAGATAACTATGTGACAAATAAATAATAAACAGAGTTTATCCTTTCATTTAACTCACTGTTTTTCGAAATTAGCAATTTTGAGATGTGTGGATTTCACCTTCCAGAATTCCCCAGCCAACATGCAATCTTAATGTTGCCACATTTGAAAAACGCTGATTTAAGTAATGAGCAATTATATTTTCCAGACACTCATAGAACTGGACATTATTATGTTTTGATACAAATGACAAAAAAGTTAGGGTCCACCAATATAACTGGTGAAATCAGCCTGCAAATATATTAGCTGTCAGTAATTACTGAAGATTTCTATTAGCCTAGGACAGGGCTGTCATGGCCGCTGGCCATGCCCACTCCTGGGTTAGCAAAAGGGAAAAAGTCACAATATTTCATATGATGATGCTGTGACAACGTGAGTTTGACGCCCCCTGGCCTAGGAAGATGGAATTAAAATACTCTGACTTTAAACAGAAAATTTAGAAGCTTCTCTTAAGAGAGAAATGGACAAGAGTTTAACTTCAAAATCCATATTTACAAAACCGTTTCATACTTCCAAATACCAGAGGAACTTTTAGCAGAAATGCCACAGGAAGGGAAGGTGCTGGAATTTCTGTTGTGTTTCTGTTCTGTTCTGTAGAATAGGTATCTTAAGTATCATCCAATTCAGCAGAACCCTTCTCAATTTCAACAGTATAATTTTGGGATGGAGATCATAAGGGCTGGGAGGCCTGGACATGACCCATATGTTGCCCTCCCCTTTCAAAATAATAGTAGACAAATATTGCAAATATTTATAATAACCAGGTTCTGCTGTTCAGAACAAAATGTAGGAAATGGATGGTCAATGCTGTTTGCAATAATCTGGAATAATCTCAGTCCTAAAAGGACTCTTCCTTTAATTCTTTGTTTTTATGTTTTGCAATAATAGTGAATTGCATTCTATACAATTGGGGGTTTCCCTTTCACTGCTTATATCAACATAACTTGAGGGTGATTTTCAGATTGTAATTCAATGGTCTGAGATGACTGACCCATCACATCTCCTGTTTTTTTTAAAGATATGTTTAACTAGGTTACAGAATTAAATACCTGTGTTGTTGGTTTGCACAATAGTTTGAATCATAATTTACCCAATTGAGCAGGGTTTACAGATCGTGTTAACCACTCTGTCCCCCTGCCTCAAATGAGTCAGTGTTAGAGTTTGTAAAGCTTTGTACTTTGTGCAAATGTGATGACTAGACTTTCGATGTTGTTAAACATTCTGTGGAAATACAACCGCTATGTTCCAAGGCCAAGATGGACTGAGACCAGAGTGGTTTGAAACAATCATGGCCAGCCAGCTAGATAAATCCTTTGCGTTTCATTTCTTTGAAATTAGATATATTAAGTACTTGCACTGACCACCAGACAAATTAAAATATTAGCAGGGAAGAAAACAACTTGATTCCTTTCAGGTCATCTGGAGTTCACTCAGTTAGAATTAAGGCTAACTCTAAAGTGAGATTTGAACATCTTAATAGTATTGGAAATGCACAAATAGCAAGAGCTTTTATGACATTTTAACAGGATTTGATGAACTTTGCAAGATATTTATTTAGTTGGTTCATCTGGCGTTTCCCTTCTTGATGACTCTGACCAGAGTACAGTTCGCTACATATTCTGTTTTATTTTTTTAAGAAATACTCCCTTTTCTTTTTAAAAGGGAAAGAAAAGTGAACTGGATTTGTACAATAGCAATGTTTATGATTTGGGGACAGAAGAGAAAAAAAAGGTTCAGTGGTTGTCCCAGTTGTAACAGTTACAATTCCTTTGAATTATTGAAACAATTCCTTTGAAGATGTAACAGTTGTAACAATTTCTTTGTAGATAGACACATGGCCTATCCCAGCTTAGATCTAGATACCATAAAGGAAATTCTTCTTTATCTGAAGAAACCAAAAGACAAACAAAAGGCTCTCGTCCTAAAGCCTGCTGACATTCAGGAACAATGCCAACAAATCTGAAATACGATGCGCCCCTTGCATCTCATGTCCTTTGCCATTGAACTTCAAAGGAGCTCTGGGTGCTTTCATTGTTCCAAGCCCTTCCTTGCAATTCTTCTGTCTCCTCCCTGCACTTTACTGGGCAGAACTCCTTGTCTCTCTCATCAGAGGTTTTGAACATTATATCCTGTTGATGTCTTTGGCTCAGAACTCACAGTATTCACTACAATATACTTTTGCTCTTTTTCAATATATTTCACTATTTTTACTTTTAAAACCTTTGGTTGGCTTTGACTGCTTTCATCTGAGGGCAGGACAAGAAGCCATGTGTGGAAGCTCATGAAAGAGAGATCTTAACTGGAACTAGGAAGAAACTTGCAGAGAATGAGAATAATTAAGCAATGGAAGAGCTTGCCTTCTGGATCTGTGAGTTCCAAAAGTGCTTTTTTTCAGAAGGTAATTGGACTTTCTTGTTTTTTTTTCTTTTGAGGACATTTTGCTTCTCAAGAAGATTCTTCAGCTCTGACAGGATAGTGGGGAATGGAAGGATTTCTATTCCTTACAGATGGAATATACTGCAATGATTATAAATCTGTAAGGAATAGAAATCCTTCCATTTCCCACTATTCTGTCAGGGCCGAAGAAGCTTCTTGGATGAGAAGTAAAATGTCTTCAAAAATAAAAACAAGAAAGTCCATTTGTCTCCTGAAAAAGCACCTTTGGAACAACCATGACTTAGATGACTGAGAATCTTGACAGACTCCATTGCTGGAGGTTTTCAGGAAAAGATTGGATATTCATTTGTCTGGGATAGAATAAGGACTTCTGTGGAGTCCAGAGGTTTCCAGTCCTATGATTCTTATAATGATTATTTGGCAAGTGCAGTTTTCATGGGCTGTTGAATACAATGAATATCAGCTTCACAGAGAACCTCTCTGGTTTCTAGTCTGGTGTCAAAAGCATACATCAAACTGGTTCTACACCTAGATATTTATGGATTATTAAAAATTAATTGGTCATTGCTAACTGATATTTGTAATCAATCTTTTGTAACCATTTACATTTGTTTTTGAATTTGATATTTTAATGAAAGAAACATTCAAAGGGAAGGAAGAAAAGCTCAAAAAAATAAAGGGAACAAAAATAAGAAATCCTAGATCTGAATGAATGAAATATTCTTATTAACTACTTTGTTCATCACATAGTTGAATGTGTTCACAACAAAATCACACCAAAATTATCACTGGAAATCAAATTTAGCAACCCATGGAGATCTGGATTTGGAGTTGCACTCATAATTAAAGTGAAAAAACACACTACAGGCTAATCCAACTTTGATGAAAACAAGTCAAAATGAGGCTCAGTAGTGTGTGTGGCCTCTACATGCCTGTATGCCCTCCCTACAACCCCTGGGCATGCTCCTGATGAGGTGCCGGATGATCTCCTGAGGGATCTCCTCCCACACCTGGACTAAAGCATCCCCCAACTCCTGGACGGTCTGTGGTGCAATGTGGTGTTGGTGGATGGAGCGAGACATGATGTCCCAGATGTGCTCAATTGGATTCAGTTTGGGGAACAGGTGGGCCAGTCCATAGCATCAATGCCTTCATCTTGCAGGAACTGTTGACACACTCCAGCCACATGAGGTCTAGCATTGTCTTGCATTAGGAGGAGCCCAGGACCAACCACACCAGCATATGGTCTCACAAGGGGTCTGAGGATCTCATCTCAGTACCTAATGGCAGTCAGGCTACCTCTGGCGAGCACATGGAGGACTGTGCGGCCCCCTAAAGAAATGCCACCCTACACCATTACTGACCTACTGCCAAACTGGTCATGCTGGAGGATGTTGCAGGCAGCAGAATGTTCTCCATGGCATCTCCAGACCCTGTCACATATGTCCCATGTGCTCAGTGTGAACCTGCTTTCATCTGTGAAGAGCACAGAGCACCAGTGGCGAATTTGCCAATCTTGGTGTTCTCTGGCAAATGCCAAACATCCTGCACAGTGTTAGGCTGTAAGCACAACATCACCTGTGGAAATCGGGCCCTCATACCACCCTGATGGAGTCTGTTTCTGACTGTTTGAGCAGCCACGTGTACATTTGTGGCCAGCTGGAGGTCATTTTGCAGGGCTCTGGCAATGCTCCTCTCCCTCATTGCCCAAAGGCGGAGGTAGCAGTCCTGATGCTGGGTTGTTGTCCTCTTACGGCCTCCTCCACGTCTCCTGATGTACTGGCCTGTCTCCTGGTAGCGCCTCCATGCTTTGGACACTATGCTGACAGACACAGCAAACCTTCTTGCCACAGCTCGCATTGATCTGCCATCCTGGATGAGCTGCACTACCTGAGCCACTTGTGTGGGTTGTAGACTCCATCTCATGCTACCACTACAGTGAAAGCACCGCCAGCATTCAAAAGTGACCAAACCATCAGCCAGAAAGCATAGGAATTGAGAAGTGGTCTAGGGTCACCACCTGCAGAACCAGTCCTTTATTGGGGATGTCTTGCTAACTGCCTATGCTTTCCACCTGTTTGCACAATAGCATGTGAAATTGATTGTCAATCAGTGTTGCTACCTAAGTGGACAGTTTGATTTCACAGAAGTGTGATTGACTTGGAGTTACATTGTGTTGTTTAAGTGTTCCCTTTATTTTTTTGAGCAGTGTATATTTAGATAGCCTTTTCTCTCTCATTATTTCTCATTATCTGTTCCTATGTTTTTGGATATATTCTGAACTTACTTAAACTTTATTATTAATTTTAAAGGGGATTTAAAAAAAATAAAGCTAACAATGGCTATAGACCTGTACAGCTTGAAACTCAATAGATATTGAAACTTTTTTGAGGGAAAGAGAGAGAGACTCTCCTTAATGTGAAGGTTGTTCAGAGGTCATGACTGATGTGTCTGTCACTGGACTTGATCCAAAGCAGGTTGGCTGCAATTACAAGGACAGAAAAGAACCATTGGTCCACTTTCCTGGGCAAAAGGCACTGCTTCCAGGAAATCCTACTAAGTGAACTTCACTGCTGCAGTTAAGTCAAGGTACTGAGGATTCTTTGTGGAGGACTCTTTGCAGGTTGTGACTGGCACCCCCAGAGGTTTATGGTCCCTGATTAATTAATTGGGAGTACCTTCATTTTATCCATACTCAACATTTTACTATCTGCATATGGTAAAAAGTGTGATAATACAATTTACCTACATGTGCACACACTTTAGAGGGAACATAGCATAGACACTCCTTATTTATTGGCTTGTTTTAGAAGTCTGATTTCCACAAAACACTCTTAGCTCCCCTATCTTTTATTAATGCTGATTTGAAAAATGTTGTCAGTTCTTATCTCGCTTTTCAAAGAAAGACTGTAGAGCAGAGATGGAACATATGCTTTCCAGGCAGAGGTTCTCACGTCCAGCCCTCAATAACTCCCGTTATCTATTCATTCTGTTTTGTTTTTAAAGCATCATACAGCAGGAGAGGTGAGAGCCCCTCTCTTGGATTGCTGCAGCCAATAATGAAATTAAAAAGCAGATAGTCTGACATGAGTGATGCAGCCTCCTCCGTTCACTGTGTGAATGGACTATTGCTGAAATGATAGGGAGAATCAAAGATCTAACGAAACTGTAAAGAGTGCTGTAAAGAGTGAGCAGATTTAAACTCTGTTTATTTTAATCTATGGAATGGTATGACCTTGAACGATGTTGCCCTTGAAGAGTATTTAGAAACTCTAGTGAGTGAAAAATTAAATTATATTGCATTGAAGTTGATATTATATAGACTGAGGTTGATTTTAGATGATTGCATTGCACTTGTTTTGCATCAACTAAGTGGTCTGTAAAGCCCATGAGACTTTAGATATAAAATATTACCTGAGAAATAATATTTTATATGAAGCTCCCTCCAATTTTTAATCTCCACCCAAAAGCTAGGATGGGGCACACGAGAGCCAAGGTTATCAAAAAGTCAGCATGGCAGGAGCAACCCTGTCCTTTGTGCACAAGAAATACGTGTGTGAAAAGATTTGGAAAGGGTGGTTGTGATCATGATTTCAACTACCACCTTGAATTTTTTACTGCTGCCCTATCCATGAATGCCCCTGAATAAAGAAGTAGATGAAATATGATTTTTGATGACCTTTTGGAACTCTCCCCAAGGAGCAAGTTGCTATTTTAATTTCCATGTTATATTATTTTTTATTTTATTTTGTTTTTAATGTTTACAGTTATAGACTGTCCAACTCCCATTGCCTCTGAGAAGTTAACAATTCATGAAGTAAATGATTATAGGTAGTCCTTGACTTATGACCACAGAATTGAGCCCAAAATTTCTGTTGCTAAGCAAGTCAGTTAAGTGAGTTTTGCTCCATTTTACGACCTTTTTTGCCACAGTTGTTAAGTGAATCACTGCAGTTGTTCAGTCATAAGACACTTTTTTCATTGCCATTGTAATTTCAAACAGTCACGAAATGAACTGTTGTACATCAAGGACTACCTGTGTAAAAGATAAAAACAATTTGTTAATGGTCACCAAAACAACATGTAACCAAAAAGCCTTCCAGCACAAGTTCAACCTTCATTCTGTCCTCAATCCTCAGCTGACAGCTAGGTCTTCAATAGTTTCCGGAACATCATCATGGTGGGAGGCATCTGGATTTTGGGGTGAATATCAATCCAGAGGAAAGGTGGCAACAACAGAGAAAACATGCTTCTGGAGTCTTACTAGATGACATTGCTTAATTGATGGGGCCTCGAGCCCCTCTACTCTGCCTGGATGCACAAGATGGGCAGAAACAACCAGAGACAAGCAACTCCCAAATAACCAGGCTGAATGCCATGAAGGGCTTTGTAGGCAATTCCAGCACTTTAAATTGCATTCAGAAGTAGCAGCTCATTGAACAAAGGAGTCGGTTTACATATTGCCCTCAACAATCTGGGTACTCCTTTTACAGACCTCATAAAGATGGAAGTCAATCTTGGTGAGAATCAAACTCTGGCAGTTGGCAGAATTAGCCTGCAATACTGGATTCTAACCACTGCGTCACATGGTGCAATCCCACTGACTTTCTCAGTCCTTTCAATATGATTACACAGAGCTGTGCTCCTGGTATTGATTATGTTACATATATTAGAAAGCAAATGTAATAAATTTTACCTAGTTTTCCACTCTTGGTAGTGGTAAAACTATTTTTTATTATATTCATGCCGTTCCCAATGCTGAGCTCACATCTTTTTCTTCTGATTTTGCATCAAAGAATTTTCTAAATGGAGGAGTGTACTGCCAAGATATTTACACAATTTTAATTACATCCCTTTGTTCAGTTTGTGAACTAATACTTTTTTTCTATTCTGATATGCATATGTATGAACATATAAAGTTCCCTGTACCCTGATGCTTAGACCCATGAAGGGTTTTTAAAAAGCTGTTTTTAATTCTATAGGAGTTGCCCCTTGGAATGTAATTAAATCTGATCTCTTTCACTTGAAGCCAAATGAATAATTCATAGGTTTTAATCAGCTTTTGTGCTTTGTGAAATTCTCAGATGATGCATGGAAAGGTTTTTTTCACTCTTGAAAAAGAAGAGAAGAAATGTTTCCTTTTCAGCATACAGGTCTGTGTATGATTGCATATGTACAGACCTATTATCTCAGATGTACAACAATGCAAGTTGTGTAGATACTGTATTATTGGGTAGCAAGCCATCACAAAATTGCTCACAAGCAATTTTCATAATTTTAGATAAACAGAGCCTCCATGTTTAGGGGCAGGCTGTTGCTTGACAACAGCAGAGGAAAGTTGACACCACCAAGTGATATTTGTTGGGTTCTTGATATATTGTATTTTATTGCTATAATAACAAAAATGCTGATGAGGGAATAGGAGGAGAACTCATCAAATTTCAGATGACACTAAACTGGCAGGAATAGCCAACACCCCAGAAGACAAGCTCAGGATCCAAAAAGATCTTGACAGAACTGAACAATGGGCCCCATCCAACAAAATGAAATTTAATGTGAAGACAAGCAAAGTTTTATATCTGGGCTGAAAAAAACCAAAGATACAGATTAGGCAAAACTTGGCTCCAAAACAGCAACTGTGAGAGGGACCTTGGAGGCTTAGTGGACAATCACTTAAACATGAGTCAGTATGCAACAGCAGCCAAAAAAGCTAATACAATCTTTGGTTGTATAAACAAGGGCCTAGAATCAAAATCACGTGAAGTATTTGTACCACTTTATAAAGCCTTGGTAAGACCTGGAATCCTGCATCCAGTTTATAACAAAAATGATGTTGAGACTTTGGAAAAAGTACAAAGAAGAGTAACTAAGATGATTAAAGGCCTGGATTAAAGGCTAAAACATATGGAGAACGGTTGGAGGATTTGGGTTTGGCTAGTCTAGAGAAAAGAAGGACTGGGGGGACATGATAGCAGTATTTCAGTATTTGAGGGGCTGCCATAAAGGCGTGGGGGTCAAATTATTATCCAAAATACCAGAGGGCAGGACAAGAAACAATGGATGGAAACTAATCAAGGAGAGAAGCAACCTAAAATTGAGGAGAAACTTCCTAACAGTGAGGGCAATTAATCAATGGAACAGCTGCATCACTGGAAGTTTTTAAGAAGAGACTAGATAGTCGCTTGTCTGAAATTGTGTAGGCTGTCCTGCTTGAGCAGGGGGCTGGACTAGAAGACCTCCAAGGTCCCTTCCAGCTCTATTCTGATCTTCAAAGAATACTGATGTATTTGTCTGGGTTTTTTATGTAATTATCTGTCAGCTGGTGCTCCAATCAAAATCCAGGAAAGAAATACTTGGACTCCTTTAATCAGAGAAAAGATATCTTTTACTGGAAATCAAGTGGTAGCAACAAAAGAATTCTGAATCTGAGAAAATGGGCGCGTAAATCACATATACAAAGTAATGGCAATGTTCCCACCCTCAATAGTTCAACTGGTTCATCCAATTAAACGTTGTGTATATTATCATGTGGGCATCTCCAGGTGGTGATGAGGCTTCTGTCTGTTGACCTTGACATAGTTTGATAAAGAGTTGCAGCTGGGCATAGCACAGAATAGAAACCTAAGCAGGAATGTACCCCCCCCCCCAGTTTATACAGCCCTGGTTCATAACACCTCCAGCTCACTTCCCATAATCATTTCCCCCTCCTCCCCCCGTTACTTATGACAGCCAAAAGATGCAAAGCAAAGGAAGAATTAAGTTCAATATGGTGCACATTTAGAACCACTTTCATCCTCTCCAGTTGGTTCTCTTTTACAGTAAGATACATAATATATGTTGAAGGTTTGGGGAAATCACAGGGCATTTAAACTCCTGATTAAACTTCCAAGAAAAAAATAATGCTGAACAAGAAGCACATCAACTCACCCCTATATTGATTTCAGCAAAATGTTATAGGCTGGAGTGCTTCTATTTAGGCTCTGATTTATAATTTTCCACTCCCTTTCTCTTCAATGCCATTTCCATTTTTCCCTTTCAATAGATAGCAGTTAGGCCCAAATTATGCTTCCTTTTTAATGCAGTATTTCCTCTGTATTCTCTAGAATTGTCTCCAATTTGCTACTTTTCATGTCTTGGTCTCTTTAGATACATCAATACACGCATACTTTTAGATACATACTTTTAGTATAAATAAGGGTTTTATGCCTATGGGCTGCCTGCAATTATGAGCCATTAGTCTAGCAGAACAGCCAAAGACTGGGAAATCACCAGAACTCACTAGCTAGTTGGTATCTAAAGAACTACCCAGACTTTTATTTGCACACTTTGAAAGCCAGAGTGCCCCATTCTGTGCATCTTCTTCCCTTATGTTTTTCCAGTTTTGAAGGACTCCTTGTTCCTCTTCGTATTGTCTTCAAGTTTTGATTGCTGTCTCATACTGTCAACACAGATATTATCCAGACTGTTTTGTGTTATTCTCATATTTGACTAACAGCCTATCAGTTCTGTTCTCAAAGCATTAATAAAAACATCAAATAACATTGGTGTCTGTAGGACCCCATTGGTTACCATTTTATGACATGAGGTGGAGACATTAATGTTGACTTTGTGAGAGTTAGCCAGACACTGAAGGTGCCAGCTTATAGCAATGATTGAGTTGTCAATTTGTGAAAAGTCAGTTCCTTATTTTTCCTCAGAATTGGCTCATCAATTAGCAGGAAGCTTTGATCAGCCATCTATAACAGTATAGCATCAAAATATGTCAGCAGAAGTCAACCATCTCCTGCTCAATGATGTTTGCAACTGTTGTGCCTCTTTTTCCAACAGAGAGGAAACAGCAGGATGGAATAAGATGGAAAAGCTCATGTCATGCAACTTGAACATTAAATAAATTCCTTGAGTGGATGCATCATGTAAATCTATTAATAATAATAATGATTGATTCTAAGATTCATTAAAAAAAATTGCCATGTAGTGATACACTTGCATTCTTTCATGTTCTCCAGAACTAAAGTAGACCTTCGAGAAATTATCTTGAAACGTAATGTGTATAAAGGAAATCTAACACTATTTTTTTTCCTTTTGCTCAAAAACAACAAAATTGCCTGTCCAAAACTCTATTGAAGTCTCTATTGAACTCGGTTTCTTCAAGGTGCAAAGGGAAAATTCACAAATAGGCTTGCGCCATTGACAAGCTGCGGGAGGGAAGTGCCAAAATGAGTCTTAAGTGTTTCTCTGGGTTAGAGCCCAGTAAACATTCACTGCCTTTTCCAATCTGCCTACGCCATCCCCTCAATCCTTTTCATTTCCGCTTGTTGAGATCAGAGCAGGAAGGGCACAGGAAATACTAGCAGAACTCCAGGCTAGAGATGCCAACAAAACAATAGCCTAACCAAAACTGGAGTCAAAATTAATTATCCAACTGCAGTGAAGAGCTAGACTATTTGTGATTGCATGCCCTGGATATAGGAGATGACAACTCTGCAACATTAGTAAGGATGTGAGCAGGAATGGGCTGGATTTAACTAAAATGAAGAATTTATTTATTTGTTTGTTTGCTTGCTTGCTTGTTTATTTATTTATTTAATCAAATTTATATAGCTACCCATCTCTCCAAGGTGACTCTGAGCAGCATATAACAGGTTTTAGATAAATAGATTTTTTTTAAAAATCAATATTTAACATAGAAACATGTTCAGGCATACAAGATCGTTTAGAACTAAATCAGAGATGTTTGTCAAAATGATGGAATGAATGCATGCTAAAGATGTCAGCCTTCTTTTTAGCTGTATCCTCAATGTTTGACATCTTTGTAATATGACATCAAGAATGTGGCTTTGGGAACTTTAGGAAAGCTGGCTAAAAGAATTATCATGCAAGACTGAAAGGAGACATCTACATCTGATTTGCAACAATGGATTGTTAATGTGCACTGTTTGTTAATATTATAATTTTTTTTAAAAAAAAGGCAAAGAAGGGAACTTTCAAGCATCATACTGTAATAAAATTTGGAATATATATGTTCTAGTTATTATACAATTTTCAGACTTTTTAAGAAATTATTTTCCTTCCCCTTTTTATTATTATGATTATTAATGTTGAAATTACTTTATGTTGTTAATATCATTGTTGTATACTAATCTTTTTTCTTTGGTTAACTACTGTAACATTATCAACAACAGCAACAACAATATTTTTTGAAAACAAAAAAGATTTTTTGCTGCTGCAGGACTATTTTATACACACACACACACACACACTCACACACACACACACACGACTTTGAAATATCCACAATGGTGGAATGGTTAGTGAAGACCACAGAACAATCAGAGGTGGCAAAAGTAACACGTTTGACTGGAGAAAGATCGATAACTACATTTGTCAGTGACTAAAAATCCCTTGTGGACTTTTTGCTGAAATTAATGAATGGATAAATGAAATTGTTGGTTGGTTGCTTATAAATTCTAATGTAATTTTGCTTCGTGTAGCGTTCTATGGGTCTTCTTTATAGTTTAAAAACATGTAGATAAAAGTAAATAAACTGCTAAATAGTGGTTACCATAGTGGTTTGGAAAGTCTGAGGAAACATTTCCTATCTCAGAATAATGGAATCCTACAATAATTCATTTATCAACCCAGCACTGTTTTGGCTAACATCATGTGATGCTTATTTATTAGTCCATTTTGAAATGATCTGAATTTTGACATACATGCTTTCAGCAGTGTCAGCAGGAAAGGCAAGATGGTCAGGCTGATATCAATAGAGGTATGGAGTTACAGTACCAAAGCAGCCCATTGGCTTGCAAGTGTTTTGTGTGCAGACTGGAAGCTTCCGGACACTATGATCTCATGGTCTGAAGTCCATGGCACTCAGAGCATTTCACTCTTGGCGCAAAAAATTTGCAAGCTGGCAGGATCCTTTGAGGCAACATGATTTCATGATCTCATGTGCAGCAGAAAGACTGGAGGGGAGATAGCTTGCTAGAGCTTCACGAGGTAAGTAACCCGTCACAGCATGACAGGGGTGGGAAGCAATTGCTTGAGGTCGATGGGTCAGGGGAGGCTTTGGGTAGTGCTAAGCAGCTAGTAGTGGCCTCATCCATTACTAGCTCCCCTCCAAGGCGTCCCCCACATTGAGATACCTCACATACACTTAACAATCTGGGCATTCGATGAACAAATGTGGGCGAAAACAGGGAGTTTTCATGTTCATTTTACATGATTCACTCCAATAAATCCTCAGGTTACGAAAGTAATAGACAGGCTCCACTAAATTCATTACTTGAGGACTATCTATATATTTTCTTGTCCTTGACATCTACTCTTTACCTTAGAAATGTACTTTGAATTTTAGCCAATTGATGTGTCTCAAATTATTTCTAGTTTTCCTAATTCTTTTTCATGAAGTGCTGCTGTGTCTTCTTTTTAGCTTTGGGTGCACCTCTAAGATTGGTTAGTAGTAGCCTAATCTATGATATTACATCTGCATAATCCTTCTTTCTTAAAGGTATTTTCCCCTTTCATGTCATTCTCCCTATTTCTTTTTTAAACATAATATCCTGCCCGAAGAAGAGTTTTCATACATTTGAAGCTTTGTGATATAATTGGCCATTTTCATAAAAGCTGATTCCTGCTGCTGCTCCTACAATGAATTAGATGAACTTCATAAATGTGTGACTGTTTAATTATGACCAAGGTAGAGACTACCTACATCTTTCCAAACTTCTTTTTAATTATTAAACAGTGCAAGAAATACCTGGATTGGTATTTATTTCCTAGTTTCTTTTATGTTACAATAAATGAATGCATTTGTTGTAAAAGTAGGACTAAAAAGCTGTGAAAAACTAAACTATTTTCTTACTGTCAGTACTAAGAAAATAACACACTTATTTTAGGCTGACTTTCATGCTTTATCCACTGATTGATATGTGATAATTTTTCATGAGGCAAGCTGCATTGGCTATCAGTATAAATTATGCTGCAATTCAAAGTGCTGGTGGTCACATTTGAAACTGTTCCTGGCTTCGGATTGACTTTCCTGAGGGCCTATTTTCTTTCCATAATTTCTATCTGATCTGCCAGGAAGGGTATGCTCCATGCACCATCAAACTAGAGAGGGCCAATTGGCAAGGTCCAGAAAGAGGTCTGCTGGGACACCCACCCTTTGCTACATTATTCCTTCTTAGATTATGTTGGTCCAGTCCCTGGACCAATTATATTGGTCCAGTCCAGTTTGTAAGGCCTTAAAAATCTGACTTTGTGCTCATATTTGGGGCCCAGCAGGCAATGGGTTAGAATGCAATTTTATGTGGATGATGGATTAGAAGACAAGACAATGTTGAAAGCTTTCAAAATGCCTTTCTTTTGAGGATTTGATTTTCCTGCTGGGAGAGCTCCGGCACAAGGATATGGACAACTGCTTGAAAGCTGGATCTTTTTATTTTTCAGGAAGGCGGAGAATAGCGAGAAGTCTGCGTTCCTGGGCTAGCTAGCTTCTTATAGTAAGCCCCTGGTTTTTTATACCCTTTTCTCCCTTTGTAAGTTGATTTGTGTGAGTGTTTATATTTGTGCCTAATGTTTCAAATCCTGTTTGAATTTGTCTTTATTTCCGCCGTTGGGCAAACTCCATGGGGTGGCCAGATTGTATTATTGGTTTTCTGTAATCTCTTTTAGCTTTAAGATAGTTTTTCATATTTGTTCTGTGGCAATCTCCTGTCTGTCCCTTTTGTAATTTATATTTTGTGTCTTTTGTCTGTTTGTTTTGCTTATTTGGTATGTCCTGTGTTTGTAAGGGTTTTCTAAATTATCTTTTGTTTCCTTTTCCTATTTGTCTAGTTTTCTTAATTACTTAGGCTTTTATCTATAGGGATTCTTTAATACTTTTTATTTGATTCCTTTTCCTATGTAAGTTTCTTTTCTGGCTGACCTGATGTTCCCCTTGGGCTTTTCCTGTTTTTTGTGACACTACTGCCTTCGTGAAATTCCCTTTCTACAATCCTTCATTTTTCATTTTTTTTTTTTAGAGGGTGGTCTCTGATTGAGTGTCTGGGTATACTTGGTATTCGTGATCAATCTGGATCATCATCATGGCCGCCTGTCTCCCCTTCAATTTTCTCTTCTGAGGGGATACAGGCCTTTAGGCAAGTAAGGCAGGGTGGTATGTATCAACAGAGGCAACACATGAGGGCTCCAAAGACACAAATAGTGACTATGGTTGTTATTAGGATTTTGAGCCAATGGAGATCTGGTATCTATGAGAAGAGCCATGAAAAGTCTTGGAATGATTGCTCATGACCAATATTTTGAGCTAGCTGTTTCAGGTGGTGGATGTCCCTCTCTACGAGTTTCAGGTTTCATCTAGGTTGAAGCAACACATCCCGTGGAATGTTTCGCAGCCATAATTATGCTTCAAGAGGAGGAAGTCTATTGCTGCCCTATTCTCCAGGGTGGCTTCTCTGACCTCCCTCAGTTATCTGTTAAGGGCATCCAGGGCATGGGAGGTTGAATTCAAGCCTTTTGCTAGGGTACATGCTAGGCTATTCAAATTTCTAGAATTTCGCACTGCCAATCCAGGTACCCCCACTAGGGATATTGCCAATGAGACATATTCTGCTTTGGTGAGAAGGGAGACTTTGGAGTCACAGTCTGAGCCTCGGGTTTGGAGAGCTCTCCTGTGCCGTCTCTGTAAGGATGGCATAAGCATGGTTAATCATCCCAAAGTGCAAGGGCGATTGATGGCATTTGCAGGAAGGTATGAGTAGGCTTCTAAGCCACAAAGGAAAAACTACCCTGGTGGGAGCTTCAGCAACTATATGAGAAGGATATGATCTCTGTGTAGTTGCATTTTAGTTCTGTGTTGCTAAGGCTGGTGCATTCTGTGACCCTAAGTGTGCTGCACCCAGTGTCAGTCTTCAAGATCTTCTGCTATTGCTTTGCATCTTTTGACTGCCATAAGTAACAGGGGGGTGGAAAAGGGAGGTAGGAATAGCTGGGGAAGTGAGCTGGAGGAGTTACAATCATCTGATGTATAAATGGAAGGGGGGAGCATAAGATAGAGTTAGGTTTCTATTTCTCGCTTAGCTTTCTTCTTTCTCTGCGCAACTGCAACCCGTTATCAAACTATGCCAAGGTCAATGGACAGAGGCCTCATCATCACCTGAAGATGCCACATGATCATATCCACAACTTCTAATTGGAAGTGTCATCTGAACTATTGGGGGTGGGAACACTTCCATCACTTTCTATATGTGAATTGCGCGCCTAAATTCTCAGATTCAGAATTCTTTGGTTGCTACCACTTCACTTTCAGTAAAAGATATCTTTCCTCTAAACTAAAGAGTCTAAGTATTTCTTTCCTGGATTTTGAATGGAGCTGCACCTGACACCCAGTGACATTAAAGCATCTCTCGGAGGTGGTTACTGCAGCAATGTGTAGGATGTACATCCTGCAATGTGTAGGATGTCTCTTTGGTTTTGTTGTAGAGTGGCCCCAGCTAAAAATGCTTTCATAGGAGTCAGGAAGGTTTCTAAATGTGGTGTAGTTAATGATGTTATGTGGTCTAGTTGCCACTCCCATTAGGCATGTGGTTAAGAAGTCCTTGACTGGTTTCCCTCCTGCTAAGCAAAAGTTAGTGGTGTTGAGTATTTCCCTTGCTAAATATTCCCATATGTTTCCTTTCTCTGGGGTAAGCTTTGGTTCCAGGAATGCAGTTGCTTGTGTTATAAGTGTTACAATTGTTACAGATAATAACACATGGTATATATTGCATTTCATGTTTCCCATTGCAAGATTCTTTTTCTTCCCTCCCCCCCTTTCTTTTTGTACAATGTGAAAAAAAAGGTAACAATAAAATGTAAAAAAAAAGGTATAGGTCAAGTCTCAAAAATTACTAAAAGGTATGGCTCAAGTCTCTTCCTTGTTAAAAAAAAGCAAAGTAAAAAGGGAAAAAGAAAAAAATGGAGAAGGTGAGAGAAAAAAAATAAAAAATAAAAATAGAGTTTTACAACTCAGCACCTGGGAATCCAGTTTTGTGTAATTCATCGTTTGCACTTGGTTCCTCACAGTTGTGTAGTTCAATGGTGTTGAAGAATGCTGCAAGTGTCCATTGATCTATGTCCAGATTTTTCTTGAGTTTGATGGGTGGGATTGATTGTGGTGAAGTTTTGCTATGGTCTATGACTGCTGGCTTTGCATGTGTCCAATGTATCCAAGAGTCTCATTCTGTAACCTTTATGGCAGTGTGTGTAGGGTCCTTTCCACCTGGGTTGTAAAGGTGAGGTTCTGGTGAAGAACTTGATCCACACCCAATCTCCTGGCTCATATGAATGCAGGGCTTCTTCCAGGGGTAAGGTCTGTGTCAGCGCACTCTGGGTCCAGAGGGTCTGTAGTCTCTTTTGCAGGGCTGTAAGATAAGAAGAGAGAACCCTATCCCCCTTATCTAAGCAAAGGGAATGAGGATCTAGGCCTTGTAGGGTATTGAGGGAGTGGCCGACGTGACTCGCGCGCATGTTAGGCTCCTTGGTCCATGTTTCACTTGGATAGTAACAGGTGTTGCTCCTTTAAGTAGTCCCACTTCTGTTGCATCCCAGCCCCATAAGGAGGGTGGCAGGCTTTTAAAATCTTCATGAAGCCCTGTGTTGCTGGTTATCAGCATGATTGTCTTGTGTGTGCCTTTTCCTGGGATCTCCAATTGCAGCCCCTGTTTTCCACATGTTATGGTAGCTCCCATTTTACATAGGAAATCCCTTCTTAGTAGGGATAGTGGGGACTGGGGGCAAATACTGAAGGAATGGTCTAATGTGAAAGGTCCTAGTTCTACTGTTACGTTGTGGGTAAATTCTACAGGGATTATTCCCCCTCCCCATTATGCTATCCCGAGCCCCTTCAGCCACTGAAGCTTTATATGGTGGTTCAGTAATTAATGAGGAGGTGGCTCCAGTGTCAACTAAGCAACTGTATTTTTTTCCTCCTATAAGAATGGTGACAATGGGTTCCCCTTCAGGGTCATTTTTTAGGGGAATAGCCAGCCTGTTAAAGGTAGCCATGAATTCAGTGTTTTCATTCTCATGTTCTAGTCAGGAAAGGGGCAAGTCATTTTCCCTTCTTTGCTCCCATTGAGGTCCATTGTTCTGATTTATTTGAGGAAAAGGAGCACTGGGTAGTGCATGATGATTAAAGCTTTGTTGTTCAGTGTAATGGACTGGATTATTGCCTGGCTTCATATTTCTAGGTGGTGAGTGATACCGGTTGTGGGAAACGTGTTGCCTACATTGCCTGCTGAAATGCCCTTCCTGTCCGCACCTATAGCAAAGCTGGCATTTGCCTTGTAGCCATCCTGCTTTATCACAATGCCAGCATTTCCTTGAATTATAGGGGTTTTTACCTGGCGTTTGTCTGGCATCATGTTGCATAACAGCAAACATATTTAAGTCCTCATTTCTTTCTGTCCTCCTTTTCCTATCTTTCTCTTCCTCTTTCAGTTTGTCTCTTTGATCACAGACAAAGTTAGCGATCCTGCGCAACTCTGCTATTTCTAAGGTTGGCCAGTTAGAGACAAAGCGGTAGAAATGCTCTTTGATATCCACGATGGACTGGTCCACGAAGGCTGAAGCTAAAATCCTTTGGTCCTTCAGGCAGCTAAGATCTAGATGGGCATATGCAATAACTGCTTCTGACAGGCGGACCCAAAAGGCATCAGGGTTTTCCTTTTGTCTTTGTGTTGTTTTTTGAAATTCTGACCAGTTTAAAGTTTTTACCTATTTCCTCTAAAGCTTCTAGTAAGTTATTTTTTGCTCTTGTGTATTCATCCCAGTGATTGGTATCATTGTAGTCCCAGTCAGGGTGATGTACTGGCCATGCGATGTGGGCTGGGGCTGCCTATCCAGGGATAGTTGGTAGTTTAGCTATTTGGTCTGTTTTTCAAATAGTTTTAATAGTTCATCTTTAGTTAGAAAGACTTGTAGCAGCTGGGTCATATCACCCCAGGTTGGATTATGGCTGTCTATGATAGATTTCAAGGTTTGAATTACTGTTTGAGGATCAGCCCTGAAAGCTGGGGTATCCTTTTTCCAGATGACCAAGTCAGAGGCAGAGAAGGGAGTGTGGGTAAAAACATATTCTAATTGTCCCCTATTTCTGCCTGGCACTGGTTTGCTTAAAAGGGGAGCCATAATCCATGCCTCAGTCTTTCCTTCCAGAGAATGGGTTTCAGGTTTTTCCTGATCTTTTCCCTCAGTCAGGTCTTTGGTCCTAGCCATTTCAGCCCAGCAGTACCAATAGGGTATTTGACTGGGTTTAATGCATGTTCTAAGTACTTTCAGGGTTTTATAATCCAAAGTACCGCTATCAGGCCAAGTTTGTCTACCCATGTCATCTCGCAATAAAGCCCACTTTTTGCAAATTCTTTTTGCTTCTTTTTTATGCATTCCGGTCAGGACAGGCACTTGCCTTTCGTCCCAAGCCTCAAGTAATTTACCCAAGGGGGTCTCTTCCATTGCCATCGAGCTACACCTTCCCATATTCCCTGCTTGATGTGGGGATTACTTTGGTTTAGCCGGGCTGCAGCCGTCAGTTTTCAGACAAAAAAGGTCTGGAAAGGACTCCGGTTTCCCTACACACGAAATACAGGCCCCTTTCTTTTAGGGAAACTCAACTATCAGTTTTAAGACCCCCCCCCTAAAAAACAGGGATCTTGGAGGACTGTTTGCCCCCTAGCAACTTTGGTACAGGCCCCTCCCTACATTCAGCCATCAGTTTTCAGATCTCCCTTCAAGGTAGGGATCTGGAAGGACCTTTTCTGCTTTTTTTAGACAAACTATTTCCAATTTTGTTTGCAAGCAGCCGGTATGGGCCCCTTCTAAATGCACAAGGTTTTGCTTGCGGGATACACCAGGACTATTTTTCCTCTGCTTTTTATTTATTTCCTAACACCAGTTCCTTTTGCACTCCACTCAGTTTTTCTTACGTCCTTCAGAAGAACTCACACTGCATGATCACCCCTTGCGTTCCCAAATCCAGCCGATCATGGCTCGTGTTTGAGCTAGCAGCTGGCTGGGGTGCAGTTGGCAATCACGGCAGAGGTGAGGTCCCGCTGTTTCTGCAGAGAAAACCCACAATCACACACCTGGTCCACTCATGCTTCCACTCCCCTCATTAGTAAGATTATAAATTTGAAGTGGTACTCACCTGCTTTCAAGCAACTGTTGAGCGGAAAAGCCCAAGGACTCCCTTTACTACCTATACCTTCCAGACTGGATCTATGGATGTTGTCCCTGGACAAAGAAGGTCCATGTTGGCTGGGTTTGGATCCGCGGGCCTGGTCCAGTGGCAGGGTTGGCTGGGAAATCTTCGTGGTCGCCAATTGTTGAAAGGTGTCAAAATTGGAGATTTTCCTTTCTTTCGAGGATTTGATTTTCCTGCTGGGAGAGCTCCGGCACAAGGATATGGACAACTGCTTGAAAGCTGGATCTTTTTATTTTTCAGGTAGGCGGAGAACAGCGAGAAGTCTGCGTTCCTGGGCTAGCTAGCTTCTTATAGTAAGCCCCTGGTTTTTTATACCCTTTTCTCCCTTTGTAAGTTGATTTGTGTGAGTGTTTGTATTTGTGCCTAAGGTTTCAAATCCTGTTTGAATTTGTCTTCATTTCCGCCGGAGGGCAAACTCTGTGGGGTGGCCAGATTGTATTATTGGTTTTCTGTAATCTCTTTTTGCTTTAAGATAGTTTTTCATATTTGTTCTGTGGCAATCTCCTGTCTGTCCCTTTTGTAATTTATATTTTGTGGCAATCTCCTGTCTGTCCCTTTTGTAATTTATATTTTGTGTCTTTTGTCTGTTTGTTTTGCTTATTTGGTATGTCCTGTGTTTGTAAGGGTTTTCTAAATTATCTTTTGTTTCCTTTTCCTATTTGTCTAGTTTTCTTAATTACTTAGGCTTTTATCTATAGGGATTCTTTAATACTTTTTATTTGATTCCTTTTCCTATGTAAGTTTCTTTTCTGGCTGACCTGATGTTCCCCTTGGGCTTTTCCTGTTTTTTGTGACACTACTGCCTTCGTGAAATTCCCTTTCCACAACAGGAAGCAATTGATGGAAACTAATCAAGGAGAGAAGCAACCTGGAGGTAAGGTTTCATTCTAACTTTCTAACATAACAATTAACCAATGGAACAGCTTGCCTTCAGCAGTTGACAATGGTTGTCTGAAATGATATAGGATCTCCTGCTTGAGAACAGGGGGTTGGACTTGAAGCCCTTCAAGGTTCCTTTCAGCTCTATTCTGATAGATAGATAGATAGATAGATAGATAGATAGATAGATAGATAGATAGACAGACAGACAGACAGACAGACAGACAGACAGACAGACAGACAGATTATGCGGTGCCCAAGTGCTATGCTTTTTTATTTTTGCTTTATATTATATGCTTAGTGTTTGTTTTTTGTAAGCTGCTTAGAATCATGTAAAAGTGAAATAGGCAGCTATAAAACCGAGTCAGTAAATAAATAAAAAACATTTTCTGTTTGAACTAGATTTATCCTTATTTAATAGATCATTGAAAATTGGAATATTAAGACTTAATGTTCAGAGAAAATTATACTTTGGTACAAATCCATGCATAGAATACAAACCAACCAGTTTGCAAATTTTACTAAAATCTATCTCTGATTTAGTTTGAAATAAAAAGTTATTCTAGACACAAAGGCGTACACCCAGAAGTTAATTAGCCATTCTTCTGCAGAAAGTAATGCATGTACTCTATAATAAGAAGTACTCTCTAATAAGAAGTATAAAGTATCCTGCAGCAATTACCTTACACAAAGCTAGTTCAGTATACTTTATGGGGAAATGAAGTTTAGTATTATTTAATTGGAAATAGAGCAGGTTGCAGTTTGTTTCATTCATTTCAATTTATTCAGTTCATTTATTCATAAATCATTTTCCAAAATGATTCATCTTTTCAATATTGTTTCTAAATGTGGAAAAATTATCCAGTCTGATTGTTAGGTTTCCAACCTTTTAGAAAGCAAACTGTCCATTTTAACAGTCAGTGCTGAAGTGATATACTGCTGGTAAAACATTTTATTTCAGATTTCTTTAATATTTGGTGTAAATTTAATATTTTTCTTCCACTGACAATCCCACTGCTGCATATCAATTATTGCTTTTTAATTCCACATCCTTTTAACCTGTTCAGTTTCTGAGACTTATCTTGCCAATAGCTTATAACCCCACCCCCATGCTGATTTCTTAATTATATTTCCCTCTGAATTTTTAATTAAATTTCAGTCAGGTTTCTAAGTATTCCCCTTTGCTTTTGAAGTCTTTTAAAACTATATTGCTTATTTGAAGATATTGAAATCACACAGATGGCTCCAGCCACTCCAAAGGAAATGTTTCAAATGATTATCTTCCTGCTCTTATTCAACTGAATAGCTGGATAAGTAGATAGATGATAAAATAAGCATTGTAATCTTGCAACACAGGTCCCAGCCCTTTTCTCATTTTGATGAAACCTCCAGTAGACATCCTGATTTCATCAAATCTATTAAAAAACAACCAAATAGTAAGATTACTTAAAACAGTTTCTGGGGCTATTCAAGTTAATTTTCTGACAAGAATACGCAAAATTCTAATGATATTTACCTAAAACCAGAAACAAAAGATTGGAATTGCACTTATATTGCTCTGTCTTCAGCTGTTCTTATCTTTGAATGTAGCTTCACCAGATTTAGATGGAGATTCAAATAAATACATTTATTTGAATCTCTATCTAAAAGTTATCTCTGGAACTTCACAATAGTATGTACTGTGCCCTAACTGTTCCCTAATTATTTCTCATTTAAGTAGTGATATGAAAGTTCCAATTTAATGCAATAATAATAATAATAATTGGTATTTACAATTAACTAATTGTGAAGACTCTGATTTCTTTGTAACATAAACCTACAAGTGAAAATCAAATATATTTAATTGATTTTCCTCCATAGCATTGTTGGCAATCCCTCTTTCTCCTCATTATCTCTGCCTAAGCTACTGTCCAAATAAGATTACCAGATGCCAGAAAATGGAATTGAATTTTTAAAAAATTGCTCAGAATCTTGTATTAGTAGCTTTTTGACAGAAATACTGCCTGGAGATTTTGGAGTGTTCATGTGATGCCTGGTTCATTGTATATGGGGATCAATTCCATAAAATACAAGTACAGCGTATTAAAAACCTGGGTTTGGAGGAAATTGCCAAAATGTTGCAATAAAATAGAAAACTGCTGTTTTCATTGAGATTTCTGAGAAGACTCCTAAAATGAAGACATCAAAAAGAAGAATCCATTTGTTGGAGGTTCTCTTCTATGTTCCCTATCACTAGATTCAGGACATTCTACACTGCCTGTATTTATATTTCTTCTTCTTCTTGTGCCATATCTGTCATTGGACGTTGGTGATCGTGTTGACAACCCTATTTTTATCACTAGCAGCATGAAAAAGTGCTGTTGAGTTTTTGTTAGATTTTGAAGCCATGATATTATTCTTCTGCCTGGATCTTGTTTGCCTTCAATCTTTCCTTGGAGGATTAAGTATTTGTATTTAGCTGGAGCTAAAGCAGATCTGACTTATTTTTAGGGAAAAAGTACATATTTGATCATTTCAAATTTGGTTTTGATTAAGAAAGAGCTGGCTGTAACTTGCATTCCTGGCAACTTAGACAAGGGTTCCTTTTCATTTTGTTTTGGGTAGGGACAGGTAATAAATAAAATGAATGTTTTAAAACCAAAACACTTAAGGCAGCAATAGCAATACTTAGAAACCTTGACCTCCTTCAAATAGCATTTGTATTTCTTGTTTATAAATAAGGTAAACATGCATTCAAAACATAGCATTGTACCAGGGAAAGCTGACCAGGTAATTTGTAGGATTTGATAGGTCTCAACAAATCATTTAGAGGAATGGTTTTCAATCAAGGGCAGTTGCATTCTTCTGCAGCATAGACAATGTCTCTTTCAGGCACTTTCCCAAATGATATGGGCATCCAGGATGTAAATTGGACCTTGAGAAAGAAAAAAGGAAAGATTATGAAGCAGTAGCACAGGAACAAAATTTACTCAATCCTAGGAGAGAAGAAAATTTAAGAAAGAAACTCCAAACAATCCTGTTGTAATAGAATATTACATATATAATATAATATGTAATAGAATATCTGACAATTTCCAAGGTTATTATGATATCCCACAATAAAAAAGAACAGTCCTGGAACTTTTCCTGCTCTTTTTCCTGACCTTGTCTACACCAGAGGGCTGATAGTGTGCACTCACAGAAAGCAACTATATTGGGGTTGCTACAGAAGAATGAGAGATGAACAATTTAAATGGAAAGAATTTCCTGTGGGATCAGAGGCTTTATATTTGCAGTGCAATTATTCACATTCACTTTCTGTGGTTTTGTTTCAAGCTTGTTGTTCCCCCCTTTAATTAGGATCTCTTCAGATAAAGTTTTTAAGGTGTATATGCTACTATAGTCTTGTTATTGAGCCAGTTGCTAATATTAGTATAATTACAATTTTCTGTATAGGTCTTTGCATCTTAACTCTCTTTTAGCTCCTGAATCCCTTAAGAGATTTCTAGGGACCATGATCAAGTTGGAATTACTCTCAACAAACTGCACCTCAATTCTTGTCTTTGTTCTGCCAATCTTCTCTGTTTTTTCTCTCCACTGAAATTTACCTTCTCAGCAGTTTCAAACAGTGTTACAGAAGAGCTTATGATGTGTTGGCACTCTGTTCACGTATCATTGCTCAGTACACTTTATATTTGTCATACCTTGACACTTTGGGTCAAGACTTTATTTTGTTCTGGAAAGAACAGCAAAGCTAAAGGCTCAGGAAAACACCAGGAACAAGAATCATGAATGGCAGGAGAAACGATATGGCAAAACAAAGGTAAGAGTAGAACTATTTTGTGGAACATTAATCCCAATTTCTGGATAACTTTCACAAATATGGAATTGGATCTTTAATTTTCAGAAGCTTGGAAATTGGAAGCAGATGAGTGTTGTATCTATGTGTCAGCTAGCACACCACATATTTTTGCAATGTGGGATTTTATTCCTCTGCAGAATTTTAGTGGCTTTTAGCTACTCCTTGGCATTCTTAAATATTATAATTTATTCCAGCATTTTCAATATTGTTTTTTGCTGGAATATGCTTAGTTTAGGGCTGACAAGAGTAGCTCAAAACACATTTATGAACATGAGCTACATATATGATAATCAAATTATTCTGTTTTTTAAAATGTATTTATACTTTTATCCTGTCTTCTTCTCAAGCTATTAAGTTACCGTGTCATCAAAATTTCATGTCCTATTAATATTTATTGTTTCTTATGTTTAAAAGTTAGTCTCTAAGTTGTTTCTGAAACAGATTAAAATTTCATGAGTTTTTCTTCATGGAATTTTTACAATTAATGACTGAAATCCTGGTTTAAATTTGCGTAATGACATAAGTTCCTAAGCATTTATCTCCTACTTCCTTTATTCATAAGAGCTTGTGGGTTGTTAAGGTAGGTGGTTTTTGTATGTAGATAATGCAGATGAATAATGGTACGTATGCTTATGAATGATTGCAGCATTGGAATAAACACAAAATTGTTGTAGCAAAAAGTTAAATAAAGAGCGTTGGCTGCTGCAAATGCTGTGAATTATTACCATTATAAACTGTTTTCAGTATGCTCCCTGCTGGGTTTTGTAAAATTAGGCTGTAGGAAAAACTATACTGACTCAGACAAAATGTCCATCTGGTTCCATATTTTGTATTAAGGATTATGAAGAGAAAGCCATACTAATATTGCATAATAGCAAAATATGAATAGAAGGGGAAAAGCCATGCAGTGTGTAGCGAAGTACTGCATCTGAAACCAAAGTCTGCAATTATATGCAAACTTGGAAACCTCCTGGCCTGGAAAGTCAAGATTCTGTTTTCATATTGGCCCAAGAGATCTTTCGGAAGACAATTGCTTTTATCGATTGAACAAAGGACCATAGAACCAGCAAAAGGTTTTTCTGTTGAGTGCTTTATTGAAATTTCTAGAACAGGATTTCTCAACCTTGGTTACTTTAAAGATGTATAGGATTTCAGATGGGACTTCAATTCCCACAGTTCTCCAGCCAACCCTGCTGGCTAAAGAATTCTTGGAATTGAAGGCCACATAACTTAAAGTTGCTAAGGGTGAGAAGAACTATTCTAAAAAAACAAACTTACAGCTATGTTTAATCAACTAACAACAATAATAATAACAACCCAAAATACTATAGATAACAACAGCTTTTGTTAGATCTATGATCTATAAAATTAGAAAGAATTCTCTTGACTGTCTTGAGTAATAATTAGACTCTACAAGGAAGTAGAGAAAAATAAAATACTGGGAAACTAGTTAGGACATTATCGGACATTAATGTCTGGGAAGAGGAGAGTTTCAGTCTTTAGACCAGGCTGTCAAACTTGCAGCCCACAAGGTGGATGCGTCATGTGCTGGCCATTCCCTTGCCTGGTTTAGCAAAAGGGAAAAAAGTCCCGATATGTCATGTGACTCTGCCGTGATGACGTGAGCTTGACGACCCTGGTTTAGACTGTTAAAAGGCTGTTAAAGGCACAGATTCTAGATACAAATAAAATACTGTTGCTGCAAGGTTCGAATAAATAGTTTTGAGTTTGGAGAAATAGCTGTGCTTTCCATTCTGGCAGCAAGTTTAGTAACTAGAAGCTGATCAGGGAGGATTAGCAACTGCCCTTTGCTAGAAAGAACAGGAAAACTTGACAAATAAGAGAGGAGCCCTTTAAGTGCTATCACTAATTCTAAGTCTATATAGATTAGCCTTCTTGAAGATTTACTTTGGACTATTAGAGTCACAGTGTACAGTGTACCTCGGTCCTCCTGAGTAATTCATTCCGGAAAATCCGCCAAATACTAAAACCGACAGGTACAGAGAAAATCATGTGACTTACTAAGTGACCTACTATTTCAACTGGAAGAAATAGCAAGTCATGAGGCAGCCAGCATGAGCAAGTTCTTCCCTTGCATGTCAACTACCAGGAGAAAGATGGGTGGTAGGACAAGATTTCTGCTTCAAAATGCATCAAATACTGAATTCAACGAGTTTAGAAGCAGTTGAGTGTCAAGGTATGACTGTACTTTGTATACTGTAGGGCATTTTATTGTTGTTTAGCCATCTGGCCATATCAAAACATAGACTATTTGCACATTGTAAGGTGATCAATTAAAAAAATATGTTTTTTTTTTTACGGGGGGAAGACAGGAGGTGAAGTGAAGGAAGTCATCCTTCTCAAAGTTTTACCAGCCATATGTTGTCATGGCAAGCCATGCTGTTTCTCTAACCTTTACTGCATTTTATTTTCCTTCTCTGACTTCCTTCCTTCCTTCCTTTTTTTTTTCTTTCTTTCTTTCTTTCTTTCTTTCTTTCTTTCTTTCTTTCTTTCATCAAGAGATGGAAATATAGTCCAGGGCTACTGTAATTTTACTTCTGGGGGAATGGAAAAGAACTGGAACTGGATTCTATTTCCCCAAACCTTCCTTTTATCCCTTCTTCCCCAACACACCATAGAAATGCTTTGCTTTTCCTTCATTAATGTCAGAGCTCCACTGTTACTAAAAGACAGAGGCTTCAGAATGGAAGGATTGTCTCCAACAGCAAAATTCAGCCTCCAACTTTGGTGAGATAGTCAAAGGATGGTTTTATTTTTATCCTTGTTTTTATTAATTTCTATGAGCCACCTAGGGTCATATGAGAGAGATAGCTGTATAAGTTCTATAAGTAAAAAAAAAATTCTGGCTTCTGTGATATCTACTTTAAGATTTCACCATTTTAATGTGGTTCTCAGTTCTATAACCAGCTATAGAGTTGGTTAATTTTGATGGAACTCATTTGGGGTAGATAACATACAAATAATAATACAAATAAGTTCATAATTAAAAGATAACCGTTGGATAAAAATGGTAATAAAATCCACTTATTGACAAGGCTTGCTTATTACATTACATTAGGTTCAAATTGAGTTGAATAACCAGTGCTTCAACATGGCGTGGAAATCCAGCCATTGTCTTAGCATATTGTATGAATAAAGCTGTCATTGCACTTTAATATATTTACTTTATAATATCTTATTATGTGTTTTATTAAATTAAATGATCCATCTGTTAAAACACTAAAGTTTGCAGATGATACAACAGTGATTGGTCTCATTCGAGACGACGAATTTGCATACAGATGGGTGGTTGTACAACTTGTCTAATAATCTGGAACTGAACACACCCAAAACCAGAGAAATGGTTTATTTTGATTTTAAAAGAACTAAGATTTTTCTTATTTATTTTTATTATTTGGTTTGTCAATTGCTTACAAGAAAATAGGTATAAGTAAAAACATAGTTATGAATACATGGATACATATAAGAAAAATAAAAGAAACAATAGGACAGGGATGGTAGTCATGTTGGTGCGCTTATGCATGCCCCCTGCAGACCTCTTTGGAAAGGGGTGAGGTCAATAGCAGACAGTCTAAGGTTAAAGTTTTTGGGGTTTGGGGAAGAAACCAGACTCAGGTAGAGTATTCCAGACATTGATCACTCTGTTGCTGAAGTCGTATTTCCTGCAATCTAGTTTGGTGTGATTAACCTTGAGTTTGTATCTGATGTTTGCTCTTGTTTTGTTATGGTTGAAGCTGAAGTATTCATTGACAGGTAGGACATTGCAATGTATGATTTTATATACTATACTTAGATCGGACCGAAGGTGTAGTTCTAGGTTTTCTAGGTCTAGAATTTCAAGTCTGGTGGCATAAGGTATTCTGCAATGAGTAGAGGAGTGGAGAATTCTTCTTGTGAAATATTTCTGGACTTTATCAACTGTGTTAATATCAGATACATAATGTGGGTTCCAGACTGATGAGCTATATTCGAGTATTGGTCTAGCAAATGTTTTGTATGCTCTAGTTAGAAGTGTAATATTACCAGAGAAAAAGCTACGGAAGATTAGGTTCACAACTCTTAATGCCTTTTTGGCTTTGTAGTTACAGTGGGATCTAGCACTTAGATCATTAGAGATGAGTACTTCAAGGTCCTTGACAGAGTTTGGATCATCAACAAGGTCTTGACTATTCAGCCTGTATTTTATTTTCTGAATTTTTTTGCCAATATGTAAGACAGAGCATTTGTTTTTGAGATTTGAAATTGCCATTTGTTTGACAATTCTGATACATAGTTGAGGTCTTTTTGAAGGGTAGCAGTTTTGTCTGTGGTGTTGAATAACTTTACATTGTCAGTGAAGAGGTCGCAGTTGCTCTTAATATGATCACAGAGGTCATTTATGTATAGTATGAAGAGAATTGGTCCTAGAACAGTGTTGGGGGACACAACTGTTGACAGGTACATAATTTGATAGGACGATCCCAATTTTCACCATTTGTTGTCTGTTTGTCAGGAATGCTACTATCCAGTTATGCAGGTGTCCAGAGATACCATAAGGTTTTAGTTTTAGGAGTAGTTTGTCGTCGACCACTGAATCAAAGGGTTTGCAGGAGTCTATATAGATTGCATCTATTGCTTTGCCCTGTCGAGTTGTGTATCCATATGTTTTTGCAGTGTAAGAGTCGCTGATTGCAGAATAGTTTTTTTCTGAAACCAAATTGTTTATTAGATAGTAGGTTGTTTGTCTCTAAGTGGAGGATAATGGATTGGTTCATAATTGATTCAATGACTTTTATAGGTTTTAAAGCAAACTCAGTCAACATTTCAGTTAATAATGTAGCTGATTTCTTGGTTGCCCTTCCTCCATCAGTGCCCAAATGCTCTGTAAAAAAAGAAAAAGGTCTCAGAAGGTAGGTAGGTGGTTGTATTCTGCATGACGGAGGCAGGATGCTCCAAAGAGGATTGACAGCCATCACGGAGGCATCTGGGTAAGTTGCCAGCCACTCCCATTTCATATGGATTATCTCAGAAAAATTTCTCTCAAGGAAAGCAGAGGACCAGTGGACACTAATGGGGGAAGATGGTCTTGTAGCATCCTAGAAAACTGCATAACTTGCTGAATATCCACAATACAATATTGTTTTCATGGTTCCTTTGAACAGCTGGAATTCAAGTCACTTACCTCCTTATCCTTCCTTGTCTTTTAGCTAAAAGCAATACACACCCAGAGATCCATTGTGGAAATCCTGGTTCATTTCAAGCAGTTTAAGTGTTTCTCTAGATAGGATTTGTTGAAGCTAAAAGTCTGGCAAGGTTCATTATCTTGAGCAGCTCAATAGATGCATTGCTGCTATTGGGGTGAGGAGGGGAAGGAAAAATCAATAACTAGTCCAGCCAAAGGCACTTATTCCACCATAGAATTTTCAGTACAAACCTCAGCAGACTCATTATCATGACAATTACATTCTAAAAGCCGAGATTGTGTTTGCACGTTACTGAGCAGTTAAAGACTCAATGTCACAGTGTGGCTAACGGCATTTTCATTGGTTGACCCCAATGAATTGGAGTTTTTCCCTAATGAATTTGGAGAAGGAGATGACACATCTTGCAGGGTGCAATAGGAACTGCGTTTAGAAATGTGTGTGTGTGTGTGTGTGTGTGTGTGTGTGTGTGTGTGTGTGCTTCAGATTCAATTTTGCCATAACATTTTATTGCACGGGTGTACTGTTTTAGGGGTGAAAGATATCTAATGTCTTTGAGGAATGGCACGCAAATTAGATGTATAAATAAATAATTCTGCTAATCAGGCTTAGTAGCATATTTCTCAGTAACTGAAATATATGTGTGCTAAATTATCCATCAGGATACATTATTACAATATGCAGCTGCATACATTACAACACAGTGTTCAAACTCTATAGCAACAACATAGATATTTTTCCCCACCAATTTTAGTATATAATAGTGTCCACAAGATGTATCAAATTGTTGAAACTGTACTGCTAATTATGAATCACCTATGATCATTGAAGAAAATAGCATCTTGATGCAGTCTGACTTTTTCCGTTTCTGCATGCCTTTTGGTTGTGGGCCACCAAAATCTACAAATATTGTCAGCAAATTGTAATTATTAAGGTGAGGAAAAGGGAAAATATTAAATAAATGACTGAAGTACAATCCCACTTTTCCCTTCTGCAGTGAAAAATCCCAGATGCTTTAGCTATGCCTCTTAGGAAAAATGTTTTTATTCCTTGATCATTTTTTATTATTTTCATCTGCATTAAGTACACTCCTCCAGGAAATAAAGAATATCAGCATACCATGTTATTATCAAATGCACATGCAGGCTTTAAAACCCACTGTAACAATAAATTGCAAACTTTTAAAAATGGTGAATATTATATGAAAAATGTCTAACTCTACCAATAAATGAGGAAACTTTTGATATGTCATTTTGGCAGTATTTTAGAATACATCTTGATCCTGCACTTAAGAATACAAGTCATTTTTCCAAGAGCCAGAAGAAAATTACACAATGTTTTATAAAAAGAATGCCAGGCTTTGCTCTATTACTTAGATTATTACCTTCGCAAGGCATTTTCAAGCCAGCAATTTTGAAGATTTCTTGGCAGCTACAGAAAGATTAGTCTTCATAAAACAGATTGACATGCTAAATCATGTGCCAGCAATAGAGTAGTACAATGGATTTCATAATAAAAATCAGAAAATTGCACCCTAAAATTAGGCTAACAATTTCACGCAGATTTTTCCTGTTGCAATTAAAAAAAAATGTTTCAAAGGCTGACATTTCAGAAGCTTTCAATGCATGGGGAAGAAAACATTACAAACAAATGTCATGTTGGGAAAACTACTCTTAGGAAAGCATTAGTTCTCAAAGAGATACTCCCACAGCAGGAGGACTAACAGAGGGGATTTGATCTGCTGTTTAAGTCTGTGTATTCTTACGTTATCAGCACTTAGATCAGTGATGGCTAATCTTTTTTGGCACCAAGTGCCCAAAGCATACACACATGCACCCCCAAAATACAACATTTATATGATCACCACGTATGTATCCCACCCCCCGTGCATGTGCATGTGACTCCCACATGTGTGTCCCATGCGCATGTGACCCCATATACACTGAAACCTCACACATGCACAGCAGAGACCTGAAGACCACTGGCTGGCAGGAGGCATACATGCACATGCGCAGTGGAGCTAAGCTGGGGCAATGGCTTGCATGCCCAGAGAGAGGAGTCTATGTACCACCTCTAGCACACTTGCAACAGGGTCGATATCACAGACTTAG
This sequence comes from Laticauda colubrina, assembly GCA_015471245.1. NCBI lineage: Eukaryota > Metazoa > Chordata > Lepidosauria > Squamata > Elapidae > Laticauda > Laticauda colubrina. The sequence goes on along the minus strand of BLBF01000018.1, from coordinate 59,561,657 downwards.
ATTAAAAAGGGAAGTGACAAATTCCTCTTTTCTACAAAGACTGACAGATTGTGTACTGACTAGATGGATTAATTACAGTTAACTGGTAACTATTTCTATTTGGACTTTGATAGGAAAATGGCTTCTTCTTGAAACTAAATCTATTACAGGTAGTCCTTGATGTACAACCACAATGGAGCCCAAAATTTCTGTTGTTAAGCGTGACATTTATTGAGTGAATTTTGCACCATATTATGACATTTCTCGCCACAGTTGTTAAGTGAATCACTGCAGTTGATAAGTTGAAAACACAGTTGTTAAGTGAATCTGGCTTCACAATTGACTTTTTTGCTGGTCAAAAGGTTGCAAAAGATGATCACATGACCTTGGGAAACAGCAACAAACATAACTATGAACCAATTACCAAGCATCTGAATTTTGATCACATGATTATGGGAATGCTACAAAGGTTGTAAGGATGAAAATGGCCATGTCATGTTTTTCAGTGCCGTGGTAACTTTGAACAGTCACTAGATGAACTGTTGTAAGTCATTGAATATCTATATATTTAACTAAATAACAATTGATAAGATAATTTGGCGCTAAGAAACAAACATGGATATTTGATCCAAGATGAACTATTTATAACCTTTGAAATAACTTGGGTTAAATTAGATGTGATAAATTTTCTATAAATGGTTTACAATAACAGTTTGTTAACAGAGAATTTTAAAACTTTAATTTTCTTTTGTTTTAGTATTATTATTCTTCCTGTTAACTACTTTGTCATTAAAATAACTTACAGAAGTCAAATCAACAATCTGTGAATAGATTTAGTAGCTTAAAAGTTTTGAGAAGGCCTGTTTTGCAAGCGGTGTGAACTAACATAGTAATCTATCAATCAGTATTCAATCAGAGGGGATATTATATTTATATCTATTTGTCTTTTTGTGCACTTTGTTCTTTTTTAATGTTTTGATTGTTTTGTGTTTTGAATTTTTTTGAGTTCTATTTTTTGTATTTTAATCTTGTTTCAAACAAAATAAAAATCTATTTAAGGAAAGGAAAGCATTAGTTCTTGGATCAAAAAGGCAGCATGATAGCAATGAGAGATTTAGTTTATATAGTATACTAAACCCTTAATCAAGGGTTAGAATAGAACAGAATAGAATAGAATAGAATAGAATAGAATAGAATAGAACAGAATAGAATAGAATAGAATAGAATTCTTTATTGGCCAAGTGTGATTGGACACACAAGGAATTTGTCTTGGTGCAAATCCTCTCAGTATTTATAAAAGAAAAGATACATTCATCAAGAGCCAAGAAAAATATATGCCTTCAGAAACTAACAGGATAACAATAGCCTGAGCACACACATACATACAGTACATAGACACATATTTCCCAACCAGGCTTCAAAGACATCCAAACTTCAGTCCACATTCTATCTTATTTAACAAATTCTGTCTTCATTTATCGGGCTTCTTTTTTTCTTTTTACTTTCCATTTCCTTGATAAATATTTATTTATCCATCTTCTCCTTCCTGCCATCAAGCTTATTACTGGCTCTCTCACTTTCATGGAATGAGTGTTAATATATATGATGCAGTGGTGGAATTCAAAATTTTTTATTACCGATTCTGTAGACGTGGCTTGGCGAGTGTGGTGTGGCTTGATGGGTGTGGTCTGGTGGGTGTGACAGGGGAGGGATACTATAAAATCCCCATTTTCTCCCCACCCCACTAACCTGCTTTCCAGCTCCATTCTCCTTTGTAGGGCAACAAAAAAAGACCCAGCCAATCAGCTGGGACTCAGGAGGCAGAGAATAGATGGGGGCGAGCCCAGTCAGAGGTGGTATTCCAAATTACTCAAAATTTCCACTATTGGTTCTCCAATCTACTCAAAATTTCTGCTCCCAGTTCTCTGAACTACTCAAAATTTCTACTACCAGTTCTCTGAACTACTCAATATTTCCACTACCAGTTCTCCGAACTACTAAAAATTTCTGCTACTGGTTCTCCAGAACTGGTCAGAACCTGCTGAATACCACCACTGATATGATGTATTATCCAGCTGGTCAATTCTACTGTCCAAAGATTGTGCTAAGATTAGGAAGATATAACTGGGGGAGGACAAACTTCAACTATTGTACAGTTTCTCATCCCTCCTACTTTCTCATTCATTTCCTCTCATTTGTGCATCAGTCTGCAAATTCTTAAATCCAGACAAATGCATCTTTGTCTCTCTATTTCTTAATACATTTCTGGACTTCCTTTTTCTAATAAACACATTTTTGAAAGCAGTAATCAAAATGTCATGTGATTATGTTGTTTTCTCTAATCTAAATATATATAAGCACCCCATTTGTGTGTGTGTGTGTTTGTGTATGTGTGCATGCATCAAATTGGAGATCTGCATGTCAGCATTTGAAAGGATGTTCATATTGGTATGTAACTGCAAAATAAAATGCATAAAAACTTTTTGGTTCTTGTGAGGTAGTGGCGCAGTAGTCAGAATGCAGTACTGCAGGCTAACTCTGCCCACTGCCAGCTGTTTGATCCTAACCGGCTCAAGATTGACTCAGCCTTCCATCTTTCTGAGGTGGGTAAAATGAGAACTCAGATTGTTGGGGGCAATATGCTGACAGTGTAAACTGCTCAGAGAGTCCTATAAAGACTATGGAGAGGTATATAAGTTTAAGTGCTGTTACTGTTGCTATATGGATTTTGTACAAACAAATCACTCAAGTCAATTTTAAAATGAGGACTGGGCAAATCTCTCTCCTCTTCCAAACTGTTATTCAACATAACAACATATACTGTTTTGTAATAACTATATGCTGTGACTCAAAGCCGAGTCTTGGGTGCATTGAAGTACTTTTTGGAATTAATTAATCATTCATCTATCAAATATATGAATGTATTGTGGCTTAATTTTAAACTATTACTAATTTTATATTTTTGCCAAGATAATGTACTATATTTTCCTTTATATGATCAATTTTCTTGCAGCTGCAGTATTTTTGTCTTATTCTAATGAGTCTCCCATATCAACCTCTTCTGTTTTTGTGCTTCTGAATTATGGAATATAAAATATGCTCCAGCTAAAAAAAAGTAGAAACAGACCTTCTATTTTGAGTAATGACTGAATTTTAAGCTTTGTGTGCTATTGTCTGGCAAGCAGTAGGGGGAGCCCTCAAACTACTTTTTTTTCAAACTGCTGTCTTAGTCAGGAAGGAGTACAAGTAGATTCTACCAGGAATAAATATCATTGAGCTTTATTGCTTCAGGTAACAGTAACATCAATTTAGGATTGAACAAAGATCTTGAAGAGCTTTTTAGTGCTCAGATAATTCTCTCTCCACCCATTAAATAAATACATGGAGTGAAGTGAGGTCATGCATGCTAGCCACCTAGGCAAACATCTTTGATATAATCATATCCCCTGGTGATACATTTAGGCAGTATTTATTTATCAAATTTAGATGCTACCTACCTCATTCTCAGTGTGAATTGGATTTGAACAGCATGCTAAACCCAACCGCTTACATTGTTATTACAGCGCACTGTTGAATCTTGCAGTACAGAAAGTCCTTGATTTACAACAGTTCATTTAGTGACTGTTCAAAGTTACAACAGCATTGAACAAAGTGACATATGACTGTTTTTCACACTTATGACAGCCTTCCACGTAGTCATGCGATCAAGATTCAGATCACTTGATAACTGGTTCATATTTATGATGGTTGCAGTGTCCTACAGTCATAAGGTCACCTTTTGTGACCATCTGACAAGCAAAGTAAATGGGGAAGCCAGATTTGCTTAAGAACTGTGTTAAGCCCCTATCACACAGCACCAACAGATGGAAAGAGGATGTAAAACGGAGAGAAACACTTGCCATCCATTGCTTAACGCGATGCTTCTGTTCTGTACTCACTGCGTCCGTTTTTCATCCTTTCTATCCATCCAGCATCCGTCTATTGACATTTCATCCGCTCAAAAAATTTTGAGCTGCACAAAACTTTTTGAGCGGAAAATGTATCCAACGCGTCCGTTCTGCATCTGCTATGCATACGGGGAAAATCTGTTCTACATCCGTTGTCATCCATTACACATCCGCTATATCCGCTAGGCATCCGCTGTGCGTCCACACAACTCAAATCCACTCTAGCGGAAAACGGACACAGGGAGGAAGCGAAATGGACGTGGAACGGACACACAGCATTAGTAGCAAGGACGGAGAAAGGATGAAAGCGGATGCAGCTCGCATAGAAAGAATTAAAACGGAAAAAACGTTCGCATAAGCGGACGTATCTCAGATATTTAGGATGTCTGCAGGATGCCTAGAGGATGCAAAAGGACACCGAGCTGAAAACCTATATTTCCTATAAAAAGGGGGAGGAACTCACCTGGATCTCACTTTCAGTCCAGCAGCCCTGCGGTGCAGACCTCTTCAGCCTTGCTCTTGCTCTTCCACAGCATCCAGTCATCTCCACCATGGATCCTCACACACTCCTTTTGGTAGCCACCATCATTCTACAACAGTGTGAAGCCATCTACAGGCTTTTTCACCTGTTCTACATGAAGAAAAGGAGGAGTCCAAGAAGTGTCTGGGTCCGAAGATGGATCACCAGAAGAGCAGAGTACGGACTGTATAACAAGCTGATGGTGGAGCTGAGGAAAGAAGACCCTCGTGCATTCCAGAACTTCATGAGGATGCCTCCATCCATGTTTGACGAAGTTGTGGAGCGGCTAAGACCCAGGTTGACCAAGCAGAGCACCAACGTCCGGCCCAGCCTGGACCCTGGGCTCAAGGTGGCACTCACTCTGTGGCACCTGGCTGCAGGGACCACGTACAGGAGCATGCAGTACGGCTGGAGGGTGCCACACAACACCAGCATTGTGGTCAGAGAAGTGGTGCAGGCCATCATCGAAGAATACCTGGAGGAGCTCCTCCAGTGCCGCTCCACTGAAGAAGGCTGGAAGAAAGTTGCAGAGCAGTGGTATCAGAAGTGGAACTTCCCCCACACTGTTGGAGCCATCGATGGCAAGCACGTGGCCTGCAAAGCTCCAGTCAAGTCAGGGTCCACTTATCACAACTACAAGGGCTTCTTCAGCATCATCCTCTTCGCCATGGTCGATGCTGACTACAAGTTCATGTACATCGATGCTTCAGGCAACTGGTCAGCTTCAGATGCCCAGGTATACAATGCCAGTGACCTCAAGGAGGGGCTTGAACGCAACCTCATCATGGACTTCCCAGATCCAGACCCTCTGTCCAATGACACACAAGATGTGCCCTACTTCATCGTGGGGAATGATGCCTTCTCCCTCAGAACCTACCTCATGAAACCCTACACTTCCAGTTGCCTCACCCATGAAGAGAGGATCTTCAACTACAGGCTGTCCAGGGCAAGGCGGGTGGTGGAGAACGCCTTTGGCATCCTGGCCAACAGGTTCCAGGTACTTCTCACCACCATGCAGCATCGCCCAGAGAGCGTGAGGAGGATCGTGGAAGCTTGCTGCATCCTGCACAATCTCATGCGCACCCGCTACCCAGTCTTGCAGAACAGGCTTGTGGACCTGCAACAAGGCAATGGGGACATGGAGCCTGGGGAATGGAGGCAAGGGCAAAACCTGATAGACACTGTGGATGTGCAAGGCCCCAACAGAGCCTCAAGTGAAGGGAAGAAGCAGCGCAACCTCCTGAAACACTGATGCAACTCCCCAGCTGGAGCAGTGGAATGGCAAGACAGGATGGTAGATGCTTAATGGATGCTTCCTTCCTGTCTCATCACATGGATGAGATTGGGCCATGTATGTTGAGTGCCCTACAATGAACACAATAAAGAGTTGTGTTTATGTTCAAATGTGTGGATCAATGATTACATTGTTATTGATAATAAAGGGCCATGTGTGTGGCACCTGGGAGTGAGGTGAGGCGTGGGTGGCATCCGTGGCATGGTTGGCATCTGTGGTGTGGGTGGCATCTGTGGCGTGGCTGGCATCAGTGGCGTCAGTGGCATCGGTGGCACCGGTGGCGTTCGATGTACCTGTGCCTGGACTGGGAAGGGCTGCCTGTGCTGCTGGAGCTCCTGGTAGCCATAGCCTTGGTAGGTGAGGGCCTGTGGAAAGCCTTGGAAGGGCAGTGACATCACCTGGGGTGGAGGAGCAGACCTGGACTGGGTGGGAGGAGATTCAGCTGGGTCTGGAGGGTTGTGAAGAAGACCGGTGATCCTGTCCTTGATCCCCTGGTAATGTGATTCAGACATGTTCATGAGGATCTAGTTGACGTAGGTGAGGAAGGGCTTCTGGTTGGAGGATGGGACGTCGGTGTGTACCAGCTGAGAGAGGAGATCTACGCTGCTTCTGATGATGTCCCTGATCTCCAGCAGGACAGTGTGGCTCTGCCCCTCCAGTCTGGCTCTCTGCCTGCTTTCTGTGGAGGTGGAGCTGGGGGTGGATGTGGGTTGGTCACTGGTGGCAGTGCCCTCTCCTTGCTCCCACTGCATCAGGGAGTCCTCCACGTGCTCCGCCACGGGGAGTGCAGCTGTCAGGGGGGTCTCTGTCATGGCACACTCCACAGATACCTGCCTGGACACAGGAGATGACTCTTGGCCAGGAGAGGACTGGCTCTCTGCGGGCTGCCTGAGAGAGAGGGTTGTCAGAGGGGCTGCTCTTCGGTGGTGGATCTCACCTTCCAAGAAGCTGCACTTGGCCATCACGTAGGTCTCTCGGTCCGTCAGCTTGACCGTGGCCTGGCCAGATTTCTTGTGGTGCAGCTTCCCGTACCAGGTGTGCATGTGCTTCCACCAGCCAAGGAGCACCTCCGAAGTGTAGCCAAGGCTCTCTGTCTTCTCTCTCCAAGCAGCCTGCTTCCTTTTGGTGTCTCGATAGAGCCTGTGTCACTTCTGCCATAGATACTCGTTCTCCCTCAGCCATTCCAGCACCTCATTCTCATGTTCCTCTTCGATGGAGTATTGCCTCCTCTCCCGTTCACGCGTATGCCTCTTCCTCCCTCTGGCAGGGCCATCTGGGCCCTCATCACAGGGGCTTCGAGGTTGTAGGGGCTGCTCCACCACACCACCACCACCACCAGCAGCAACAACAACAGTAGCAGCAAAAGCAGGACCAGCAGGACCAGCAGGACCAGCAGGACCAGCAGGACCAGCAGGACCAGCAGGACCAGCAGGACCAGCAGGACCAGGATCAGCAGCAGCAGAGTAAGCACCAGCAGTGCCAGCAGTACCAGCAGGTCCAGGATCAGCAGCAGCAGAGTAAGCACCAGCAGGACCAGCAGGACCAGGATCAGCAGCAGCACCAGCAGGACCAGCAGGACCAGGAGCAGCGCCAGCAGAGTAAGCACCAACAGAAGCACCAGCACCAGGAGAGCGCCAGCAGAAGCTCCAGCACTAGAGAGTCAGCCTGAGCAGCAGAAGCCCCAGCAGAAGCAGAGTCAGGGCCAGGGGGTGGAATGGTGGCCCTGTCCCTCTTGCCAGGGCTGGCAGCAGATGCCACAGGCTTTCTCTTTTTCCCCATGGTTGTTGGCTGGCTGGCTGGCTGGCTGGCTTGAGCTGTGTTTGGCAGCAGGTCTCTCCTCTGAATGGTGACCTGCTTGTGAGCTGCTTCCCTTTATATCTGCGGGGCTGACACAATGCATCCTCCCCGCATGCACAGTGAACGCTCTGCATCCGCTAGGCATCCGCTAGGCATCCACTAGGCATCCACTAGGCTTCCGCTCTGCATCCGCTGTATCTGCTTGGCATCCACTCTGTATCCGCTCTTTCCGCTGCGTGTCTGCTTCACTGTGCTTCCCCAGAAATCCTGCGGATGTGCCATCCACTTCCATCCGCTTCCATCCGCAAGTCTTCCATGGAGCATCCGTTTTACATCCTGGCTACATCCTCCCCCCGTCCGTTCCTTTCCGTTGTCCGCTCTGCTTATGCAAATTCGGGGCACTTTTGAGAGCAGATAACAACGGATGGAACATTTTCTCGTCCGCTGTGTCCTTTTTACAAACGTTTTGCATCCATCAGCCAATGTGACAGGCTCTTTACTAATTTAACAGCTGCAATGAGTCACTTAACAACTGTGACCAGAAAATTCATAAAATGGGGAAAATTCACTTAATAACAGTCTCACTTAACAACAGAAATTTTGGGCTGTGTTGTAGCTGTAAGTTTAGGACTACTGTACAGGTAGTCCTTGGCTTACTCATTCTAATTAGGTCAAAGATCACAATTTTGGAGAATATAAAGATTTACTGTATGCTTCTCTCCTGACTGGTGTCGTACCAGGAGACTCCTGAGAGGGTTTGAGAATAACCAGATAGAGAACTGGCAGAGGGCAGACTTGGAAGAGGGAGACTCAGAACCTGCAGATCATTGATTTCAGAGGGATGAATAGAAGAGAATAAAATAGAATTCTTTATTGGCCAAGTGTGATTGGACACACAAGGAATGCTCTCAGTGTTCATAAAAGAAAAGATACATTCATCAAGAGTCAAGAATCGTAAGGTACAACACTTAATAATAGTCATAGGGTACAGTAAGCAATCAAATCATACTAGAAAACAGTCAATATATTAATAAGGATACAAGCGACGAAATTACAGTCATACAGTCACAAATGGAAGAGGATGGATGATAAGAGTGATGAGAAGATTAATAGTAATAGTAATGCAGATTTTGTAAATAGTTGGACAATGTTGAGGGAATTATTTGTTTAGCAAAGTCATGACATTCGGGAAAAAAACTGTTCTTGTGTCTAGTTGTTCTGGTGTGCAGTGCTCCATTTGTGTCGTTTTAAGGTAGGAATTGAAACAGTTTATGTCCAGGATGTGAGGGGTCTGTAAATAAAATGCCAAGACTTGGCCACCACAATTGTAGTGGTGTATCTGAGATTTTTTTTTTTTTTGGGGGGGGGTCATTTCCTTGCAAGACTGACTGGGGAAAACATTTTACTAATATTTGACTTCGAATAATTACTGGATTAGTATTAACCATGTTCTGATCCTGAATTGAGTGGTCTCAGTAGGTTACGAATTGAGTCCAATGTTTATACGAATGTATAGATTATGTAGTTTTCTCTATGCATCTGTAATCTGTGATTGGCCAAGATTTTTCATGCATTTTATGTGTACAAATGTACATGTGTATGAATAGAATTGCCTTTATTTTTGCACTCACAATAACTGCATAAAAGATTGAATGTGGAAACTTATGCTCTGTTATGGAACTAGCCTTTTTTTCAGACAGAAATGCTATATGGGCTAACGAAAGGTAAAGATTTCCCACCTCTGGTTGTGTCTGATTTTAGGGGTAGGGTTTCCTACCCAAGGGAACCAGCATTGTTCAAAAACACTTCTGTGGTCATGTGGCTGGGTCTATGACAATTTGCCATGGCCAACCCACTACAACCAATTCTCCATGGCCAACTTGCCATGGCCAACTTGCTATGTGACAATTTGCTGCAGCACAAGAGTTATCCCAACATCAAAGAAATAATGGAATAGAATCATTAAAGAAAGACTGCAAAAGGAGGGACAGAAGGAATTGCGAATGACCAAAATTAAACAATATTTTAAATTTATTCTAAATAATTAAATTGAATTGTTAAAATGTTCTGTTCTTCTTCTCTCGTGTCGCTACACTTTTCCCAGCCACTGTAGAACACTGTTGGTGTAGGTTGGTGTAGCGTGGTAGAAGGATTCGCAGGTAAACAGATACCTGACAGGTGCCGCGACGTGAACGCTCCTTCTATGGCCCCCAAAATGTTCTGTGATGAGTTGTCCTGTGGCAAATTGGCCATGACAAGTTGTCCTGCAGTGAGTTGGCTGTGGTGAGTTGTCCCATTCATGGTGTCACTGGCAAGGTGCATGGAATGCTGTTACCTTGCCACCAGTGGTTGGATTCAAAATTGTTTACTACCAATTCTAGGTGGGTGTGGCCATGTGACTGGGTGGGCATGCCTTTTTTTTTTTTGCAGTAAACCCCCCCCCCCCCGGTTTTTGGGCCTTCTGGGCCTTAGGCAAGCCTCCTGGGGGGGTGTTTTTGCTCCCAGAATGATTCCCTGGGGCCCAGGAAGGAAAAAAAACAGAGCCTGGGGGGGGCATGCAGCACCCCCCCCATGCTCCAGTTTGGGGCCTTCTGGGCCTCAAGGAAGCTTCCTGGGTGAAGCAGTAAGACAGCAAGGGGAATCCCAGCACAGCTGATCGTAGGAACAGCTAATTGTCGGGAGAAAAAAAAAGAAGAAGAAATAGCTTAAGGAGTGACTGGGCAGGGAAGAACCCAGTCAACGATGTTGGGCATGCACACAATGTTGTGCATGCCCAATAAGGACTGACTGGGCATGCAAGGGAGGGGCGAACGGGTCGGGGGTATGGCCAGCCAGATGTTACGACTGGTTCAGCGACTCATGCCAAATCCTTGCTACCAGTTCACCCGGTGCGAACCGGCTGAATACCACCACTACTATGGATATACTATGGATATGGGCTATGGATATACTGTTTCTGCTCATATTTTATTTGTTTTGGCTGCCCATTAGATTTTCATATATGGAAAGGATCCTTCAAGAAGGAATCTTTAATGTGGCACCATTTAGACAAAAGTGTTTAAGAACACTTTGTTGATCTTTGCACATTAACTGTGCAATGATCCAGTAGTGATTCAAGAGTTTGGGGTTATTGAGAGGTAGGAAATGTTTAGAAAATGTTCATGTGCAGTTGTCTGGCTTTTAATATTTTGCCATATGTTAAAAGCTATCAAGGAATATGCAATATTTATATTGCAAAGTTAACTCTTTTCAGAAAAGTTTTTTTGCCACTGCACTCATTTTAACAAATACTTTTCCATTTTAAAGCAACTGGTTGCTTTCTTTCTTTCAAGTTGCATTGGTCCCAGTGTTCTTGGAACTGCTGTTGTCAGTCGCATTATCATAATGGCCATATCACCCTAGCCTACTTGTTAAGATCACAATTTCATTTCCTGTGGATCAAAAGAAGAAGGAAACGCAGAAAAACAATAATTAACGGAACTTACCAACAGCAGAGCAGGAGAAATTATAAAAGACAATTCAGGAATTTGAATTAGGACAAGAAGAAACAAGTAGTTTCCCCCTTAAAAAGAAATGGGCAAATGGGAGTCTGCTAATTAAAGAGATTGTGGCCTTAAGAAAATATTTTTTCAGATTGCAATTAGTATTATTATTAGTATTAGTATTATAATACTATGTAAACATTTCCTCTGAGAAAAAAACAGTCCATTTTTGTTTGAATTTCCTAAAAGAAATGAGAAACAAGTATGGGAACCCTCCCCCCTCCTAAATAAATATCATATTGCCTCCTTTCACACAATTAGTACACAGGTAGTCCTCACCTAGCAACCACAATTGGGAATAGCAATTTAGTGACTAATCAATGTAATTGTTAAGTAAAAAGCATATGGTTGTGTCTTGCATTTGTGTGGCTGGCTTGTCATTGACTCTACTGGTCAGAAGCCATCTGTGAAGCACACAAATTGTGGTCCTGTAGTCACAGGAAGCTGTAACAATTGTAAATTCCACTAGGTCCGAAGTACCCAAATGCTAATCACATGATTGTGGGAATATCATTATGGTCGTAAATGTGAGGACCAGCTGTTAAGTTTCTTTTTCAATCCACCATAACTTTGAATGGTTGCTAAACAGGGCAGTTGTCAAGAGAGGACTGCTGTAATGATTTCATCCATTTCCTGGTTTGACATTCAAACTAATGAAATATTTTGGACTTACCCCACGCAGCAGGTCAAATATCAAAATTAAAAACCAAGATTAACGCTACCAACTGTATCTGACCTGATTAAGTTTGTTGTGGTTTTTTTTTTGTGTGTGTGCGTGTGTATGTATATCTGTAATAAGGAAATGATGGTGGGGAACATACTGTACATAATAAACAGAGATTTGACTTTTGGGTGGGCAATAGCAAGCTAACACATCTCTGAATGAGCAGAGATGATGTGGCCATGATCGAAGGACTGGCTAGTTGATTGGTCCCACATAAACTCTCTGGAAAAGTTTGGGTGCTTCCCCACTTGTACTCTGGATGGCTGCTCCTCATAAGGAGACTGCAAGACAGCAGTTTACTGCAGGTTTTCAGTATTGGCCATCAAGCTTTTGAAAGGAATCATATAGGGTGAATGAATATTTTATGCATTATAAAACAATATCACAATAAAACAGTATAATATTCAAGAGAAGACATTTGCAGGAACCAATCTTGGTTGGTCACCAGAACCAGAGATTTTGTCTTCCCAGCTTTCGGACTTTTTGTTGGAGCCCATCGATAGGGAACTTCTCTCTAGCAGCCAGTCCCAGTGACTGACCCAGATTGGATCATGTTAGAGCCAGCTACTGAAGAGAAGTTCCCTGAGGTTGAGCTCCAGCATCAGTCTGAAAGCTTGGAAGACTAAACCTCTGGTCCTGGTGACTGAGTCCAACTCAAACTGGATCCTGCAAAATTATTCTGAATCACGTATATTTGCCTTTATTCATAAGGCATTTGTTTTGATTCTTGAATAATAAAGGTAAAGACAACTTCCAGTTTGAAGCGCTTCGGCGGCAGCAGGAATCCGTGATCTTACGCGGTTTCTGCTTGCGCTCAATCAGGGCTAAAGCCACCCCGTAGAGGTGGCTGAAGATAGGGGAGACCTGGCAGGGTTTGAGAGGAGCTGCATCTCCTCTCCCCAGCTGGTTTAACTCCCTTTTCCAAAGGCGGTAAGAGCAGCGGTCAGAAATGGCCACCACAAAGAAGCACTCATTTGGAAAAGAATGTGCAGGAGGAAGCTAAGTGGTGAAAGTTTTGGCTGACTGAGTAAGAAGCAACATTCAAGATTTCCTGGAATTTAAATTTTTAAAAAAGATACATCGCTCCCAAAGAAGATCTAGAGGCAGCGAATGAAAGTGAAAAGGGAAAGTTTGTTTTTTCTCACTCTCCTTCCTTACGGTGACAGCAGATGAATGAGAAATCAGAAAAACCTGCTTTGGCATCAGCAGGTAATTAAACTGGAAAATTAAAATCAAGGGGACAATAAAGATTTCTGATCACTGAAAAAACTTTTTTTTCTTTGCTGTAAGTGGGAAGGGAGAGGAAAAGAATAAGAGTAAGATTTGGCTGGAGGAGACTGCTTGGAATCTAGAAGATTAAAACTAAATTGTAACAAGACTTCCAAAAGATACACTTTAATTGGAACTTTGTAACTGAACTGCAACCCCAGGAAGAGAAAGTGAAAAAAGAAGAAAGTGTTAAAACAAAACAGCTTGTGTGTATTTGGACTAATTAGTGACTTTGGGACTCTTGGAAAGTATATTTGAAGGATTAAAAAACATTTGGGTGGTTGTTTAAAAAATTTCTACAATGCCATCACTGGTGGATGAATTGAAAATGGAATTCAAAAAATATAAAGAAGAGGAACAAGAAGGGAAGGGCTCTTTTGGCTCTGTTTTTCATTTTTTAGAAATGGCGATTTCTACCTATGAGAAACTACAAGAACAAGAAGATTGGGACAAAGAAGAAGCCATTTTTAATGAACAAGTAACTTTATCTGGGGAAGAAAGGGGAAAGGGGGGAAAGAGAATGGAGAATTTAAGACTTAAAAAGACAACCAGAAAAGGGAAAAATAAGGTGAAAAGTAGGTATAATGTTAGAAAGCAACAGAAAAAAGAATACAGAAGAGGGAAATGAAGATGAAGAGACAAGAGGGTAAAAAGGGTAGAATGGAGAAGCAAGGGAGGAAGGAAGGGAAGAGAAGCTATAAAGGTTTGAAACAAGATGTAAAGAAACGGGACTTATTTAGAGATAATGGGTAAAAATATAACTAAAAAGAGATTCTGTAAAGGTACATAAGACTGTATTGTTGTATTTGTATGAGAAATAAAGTTAGAAAATTTGGAACAACATATGATTATAAAATGGGATAAAATATTCAATGTAATTTAGTGAAAATCTCTCTTTTTTGAACAAAATAAATGAAATGAAATATGAGATAATTTATTTAAGAAGGAATGGGAACATTTTAATTACACAATGTCTTAAAATATAAGTGAAATGTGGGGGAAGTAACTATCCAAAATTTATAAGTGTTCCCATAGAAGCATACTTATTTGAAAAGGAATGTATAAAATGTTTAAGATGTAAATGAATATTAATTTTAACGATAGAGTTCAATTGGTATGGATTGTTGTTTTAATTATATTATATATTTACAATTTTTTCTTTTTTTAAAATATAGTGTTTAGCTTCAGAATGTACTAAGCAGAATCCGAATGAAAGTTATGTATTATTTTAAGTGTTAAATTTAGGGGAAAGATATAAAGGCGCCATACTCCAATCAGTTATTACAGGAGAAATTTTGTGTTAATGAGGAAAGATAATAGACAGCTGAAACAGGACAGACAAGGGATATAACTATAATGATTTAAATTGAGATGAAATAAATAAAATAGAATTAAGAGAGTGCAAAGAGGGGAGAAGCAATATAGAAAATGTAGAATGGTAATAAGATATGGAATAGTATATAAAAGTGAACATGAATTTGAATTTATGTCTATACGAAGAGATGTAACCTGGGATCAAGCTCCTTTCAAAAAATATGTTTTATATTTTTATGTTATGTGTTTTGTTTGTATATGTTTGTTTTTTAAAAATCAATAAAATTTTGGGAAAAAAAAAATAAAGGTAAAAACCAATCAAATAAAGATACATCCCATGAACACAATATATAGTATACCAATATTATAACAGATAGAATGTGCTGTCTGTTATATTGTGTATTCTTTCACACTATTTGATTGATTGATTTTCTTGAGGTTTATAATTGGGATTAGATCCTAAAATTTGGTCTCCCTTCCCTTCCAGATTTACCTTAAGGTCCTTTGGATAAGTTGAGCCAGTTGTTTTCCCAAAACATTCTTCCTTGGTTCTTGTGAGGCATAGCCCATCCCCTGCCAGAAATCCTTTGTGTAGGCAATTTAGACCATGGTCTAGGAATCCATGAATTAATCTTCATCAGGTCTAGATGCATTTACAACTCTGAGAAGACTTAATTTTTGTCTAAATGCTCTAATAGTTTATGATGAGTTTAAATGTGAGGCTGAATAAATTTACTTTGTAAAACTTGATATTAATTTATTAAATGTAATGGATACTTTGGTGAAAGCTTTATGCCTATGCATTTTAGATACTCTTGGTTAGGCATATAGCAGTCAGTTTAATTGGGACTACAGTATTTGCAGTTCTGGGGAATTCCTATATCTTCTTTGCTTTTTGTTAACATTGCACCTATATATCACTTTCATCCTTGTTCTCACTTGCAGCCCTGTGGTGATGCTGCCCACAGAAACTTGTCCACAATCTCTTCTACTGTTGCCTATGGATTACCTGTGTTAAGAAAACTGGTTCCCTCCCCCAGTGCTGGGAAAACTGGCATTAACCCCCTCCCCCATTTTTCTCCACTCAATATAGATGTGAAGGAAACAGGGAGAATGGTTCCTCTGCTGCCAGTTTTTTGATTGCAAAAGTGATCAATCTATGGATTGAGCATCTGAATCTCTACTTTGCTCTATGGTTGAGCTTTTTATTAGAGCTCAAAACGTTTCTAATGCAATCTTAAGATATAGTAATAATCAAGGAAGACTATGCTCTTGCAGTAATAAAATTGTAGAAAGCAAAAATTCTGGGTTGCTATATGGTGCATAACTTTGTGTAAATAAGGGCGCTCCTATGTTAGAGGCTGTACAGTCCAAGCTTCTGAAAGCTATACTCCATGTCCATCACTCAGCTTCAAATGCCCTTGTTTGGTGGAGCTTGGCACATTTCCCTGGTGCTGTGTCAGGTTTTGGCTGAAACAAATTCTTTGGGTTGAGCCTCTGGATCACCTCATGCTACTAGATAGATTTTTTCCTCATCCCCAAGGAGGCAAATTGATTCTTATATGGCACATTGTGGCCTTGTACTTCAAGCAATATTATCACTCAGACTAGATAAAGCATTAAATGAACAAACAGGATTCAAGATTTAGATCTACAAAAGGACAAGGCTAAAACCATCCATCCCTATTATGCTGCAATTGTCAGTTCTCCATGGACAATTTCTGTATACCTCTATAACATGTTTCACATATAAGATTTTTTTTTACCTTGGCTCAAATTGATCTCCGATCTTTTATGAAGTTATACACAAAACGCAAGTTTCACATATTGCAATGGTATATGTGTTTGCTCAGATATAGAGTCAATAATTCATGTATTGTTACATTGTCAATTGTACCACCCATGGCATAGAGGTGGAAATGGAAATATAGATGGGTGGAAATTTAACATTTGTTTTGAATAAAACTCTCTGGTTGATTTTGTGCTCCTGTTCTTTTTCAGCTTAATCTACACTGAAGGCTGCTATGAAGACAAAACAGATATTCTTTGCAAAGTAAAGACCAAGGAGAGACCAACGTGCTTTCCAGAGATTCCTTTGCATGAATTCAGTAAAGACTTTAATTTATGATTTATGGGATAATTCAGCTTTCTCCAGCTCCCAGAATTCTCAGCAATGGCTGGAGATTTTACAGTATGAATTATATGAGATGGCCAATTATGTTTATTCAACAATCTATAATTAAAATTGTGACTTGTGCAACGTGGGAATCCAGCTATTATGTGTTCACATTTTGTTCTCATAAACTCTTTCCTGTTGTCCCCAAATTTACTAAATGTATGACAGACCCACATAATGCAGAGTTCAAAGGTACAGGGATAGTAGGTCAAAAGGTTGCTATCTCTTAGCTGGCATGCTCTTATTCAGGCATTTTGCAAACCAGTGTTGCATTTTTATGATGTTCTCTGGCTATATTCAATCAGCAGGCTTGATTGGGTTGAACCTGGCTGTGATTTAGTCCCTGCACTTCCAAAATAAGGCAAGTAAATTTAATTTTAAGAAAGGTTTCAGTAACTTAGCTTGTGGTGTAATCCAGAGCATATAACCAGGATGCATTACATGAATAATCATTGCTCAACTGATTCCTGAATCCCACATAAAATTTCCTTTCCTTTCCTTTCCTTTCCTTTCCTTTCCTTTCCTTTCCTTTCCTTTCCTTTCCTTTCCTTTCCTTTCCTTTCCTTTCCTTTCCTTTCCTTTCCTTTCCTTTCCTTTCCTTTCCTTTCCTTTCCTTTCCTTTCCTTTCCTTTCCTTTCC